>JABSTQ010003324.1:0-115273 GCA_013358835.2 Ixodes persulcatus
TGGAGGGTGTCAGATGAGAGCTCACCGGCTATATTTCGTTTCACCTTAAAGGGGCACTCAAGAGGATCCGCCTACTCAATCGACAGACCCAAATCACCAAAAAAAAAAAAAGCGCCATTTCTATTTTTGTCAACTGCCTCCTAGAAAACCACGCAACCTCAGTCCTAGTCAACTTCTTTTGTCCTTCCTATGGGGAACTTCGCGTTACGGCATGTATCCGGGGGGTACGTAACTGAACAGAGCAAATGAATTTCGTGAGAAGAAACGTAACAAATTATACCGAAGTAAGCCTCGACATCGCTGTCGCTCGATTCCCCGTCGTCCAGGAAACCCCGGAATTTCGGGCAGTTGAAATCCCAGGTGGACATGCTGACTGGCTCTGATTCACAACGGATATCCTCACCGCCTCTGGAGATTCGCACACATGAATAGCCACCAGTTTGACGGTTTGACAAACCACTGCCCACAGAGACAGCCAAACCAAACCACGGTTTTTCAAACTCTGCGCAACGGATAAGAGAACATTCGACGAGCGCCAATCAGAGCGCTCGTTTTGCGCGCTGGACATTCTTTTCCGCGGCCCTAATACCTGTAAATTAAGTTTTATTCTACTTTAATTTCAAATATTAAAAACAAAATTAGATTAAATATTTATATTATATTTTAAAAATTAATTTAAATAAATATTTGTCGTTGTTTTTGGAAGTTGTCTGCGAAGTTACAACATGGCGGTATTCGAGCAAGTCGAAACCGAAACCTATGCGTGCAGCGAAAGGCGTTGTTTCGTTTCTAATTTTCTTGTTGACTCTTTTATAATTGAGCTCATTCATGCATTTTAGACAAACCTCGAATAAAAAGCTCATACCGCAGACTCGGCTATCATTCAATGTAACGAGGTTAAAACCCCGCCCGTTTCGAAATGGAGGGGTGATTCACCGGCACGTCATATTCATGAATATTCATATTCATAATGCATAAACTGCCTAAATAGCCATGATGTAACTATGATCAAATCAAACACCCCTCACTGATCCCCGATGTGGCACAATATCTCTTAGGATATAATTGGTAGAATCATATCGCCACATGCGCAGCAATTTAATAATTAGAAAGGAATCTTGGCTTTGCACGCAATTTACGGGGAGGGGGAGAGGGAAGGTGTCGACAACTGCGCGGTCTGGACGCTGGCACGAACGAAGTGGGGAGGTAATATATGAAAAAAAACTTGGCCTCATAGACGAAATCTAGGAGGCCGGTTAGGACTCTTTGGTCGGATCCAGGCGGGTGACATGAGTCCACTAGTGATGCAAAACTATCGAAAAATTGACTATCGATAGTTTTCCCTAAACTATCGCTAGTGTCGAAAACTATCGATAGTTTTTCCTAAACTGTCGATAGCGTCGAAAACTATTGACAGTGGATTATCGACAGTTCTATCGGCAGCACTATCGATCATGGGCGTCGGCAGGATTTTGTCTTAGGGGGGGCAAACTGACAGCCCTTTTTGGGCGTGTGCGCTCAAGGTGGAAAGGGGGGAGGGGGGGGGGGGGGGCTGAATACGAAAGAGCTGAATACAGCTTGCAAGATGCGCATAGTTGTTATGAAGCAATTATTTTAAAAAGTTCAATGCATCAGTAATTTCAAAGTAAATTTTCTTTTTCATCGCTATGTACAGGCACAGTGAAAAAAAAAAGAAATTTAGTCTACGACGCGGCAAAACAACAAAACAGCCCACTTAGTCCACTAAGTTAAGTATTGGCAATATATATGTACCGTACACAATAAAATAGCAAGGCAGTGCACGTAAGTCACGCGCTCACATAATAAATTGTCGCAGCAAAGAACAATACCCTATTTCCATATTTAACAATATTTGACGTTTATACAAGTTTTTAAAAGCTACCCCAAGTTGGCCTATGTTCCAATTTACAACTCTAATTTTCTGCACAAAATTGTCTTCGCTCGTAATATTAATTCGAAGCATTTCCCGGATTGCGGTTCGTGGAAGACACCTGAAAGCTGCGTTAGCTGTGTTGGAAAGCTAGCACGGCAGGACTACCGCTGGAGGGTTAGTTGCCATTCTAACTTTCCGTATTTCCTCGACGCGGGTTCCCTTAGCTTGCCATGCTCGCTCTGTCTCATTTCAGAACTGGGGTAAAACTTTAGCCCTCTTATCTTTATATTGGCTGTTATATACTATATGATCAAGCTCAGCTTTGCATGAATACTCCCACAGTTAAAGACGAGTCTGACATACCTGTGAGAGTCGAGGGCAAAGCCAATGTTCAGCTGGCTCTTTAAAGCCGGAGAATGCTCAGGAGTGACGGAGACAGCAGGTACATCGATAGATTGCAGGTAATGACACAGCACTGAGGTCACGTGCTTCTTCGTTGCACAAGATGAATTGTCATTATCACTGTCAGCTTTCCGTTTAAAAAAAAAGCTTCTGATGACCATTTTCACTGCTGACCCATATCAGCCCATGGTTATATAAAAAAGTGGGATTGGGTGCGGAATGTGGCCCTTTCAGGCAACTGGGAGAGGAAGAGAGAGCCAGCAACAGCAAAGTGTGCCAGCCTGTCACAGATATTCGACGGTTTCACGTGTGTGAACACGATGGTGTCAACGAGGACGGTCCGACACGCCTCTCCCGCGTGAGACCTATCGGCAGGGACCCCGGAACCGGGGGAGGGGGGGGGGGGGGGGGCCCGAGCCCCCCCCCCCCCCCCCCCCCTTCAATATTAAAATTTTAAAATTGCTGGGCTGATAGATCAAAAGTCAGTGTCACTTGTCGCTGAAGCTCTCACTACAGACCCAAAAACAAAACTAGCATGTCGTGTCAGCGAAATTGGTTCGAAAGATTCCCATGACTTTCTAACGACAGCAAAAGCGATGCGGTGTTGTGCCATGAGTGCAGCTTATTTTTCAAGGAAAGGGGATGCAAATATGGTGCAGTGGAGCTAGCCTTTGTTAAGACTGGCTTTAACAACTGGAGAAAAGTCACAGAAAAATTTAGACGCCGTAAAAAGAGCTAGTTTCACTTAGAATCTCTTAACCACAGCCTGTCGAGGCGGAGGAGTATTCGTGTCGCGCAGCTTTTAACAAAGCAGTGCAGCAAGCAACCAGGGGCGGATCCAAGGGGGGGGGGGGGGGGGGGCGACGGAAGCAACCGCTCGCCCCCCCCCCCCCCCTCCCCCAAACCCCCTTCTCGGAGGGCAATTTGACATGGGTGGACCCCCCGGTGCACAAGAAAGAATGGGAGAATAGTATCCTTACAAATTTTCCGCCCCCCCCCCCCCCAAAAAAAAAAAAAAAACGGAGTTCTGGATCCGCCCCTGCAAGCAACGGGAAGAAGCCAGGGCGGCACTACGGGTCATAGTGAGCTCTATTCGCTACCTTTGTCGCACAGGCCAAGCTCTAATGGGACGCACGAAAGATGATTGAAACTTGCTTGATTTGCTTCATAAAAGATCAGGAGATGTTCCTGCCCTGAAAAGGTAGATGACGAAAAGGGACAAGTGGGTAAGCAGTGATGTGCAGAACGAGCTGGTTGAGATCATGGCCCACGCAATACAGCAGGGTCCAGCCCGTTCCATGACATCATTGCTGACGGCACAACTGATGTAGCTGTCGAGGAACAGTTTTTTTACCCTCTGTATATGGTGGATTGACAGCAAGACGCTCGACGTCCGAGAAGACTTCATTAGCCTGTACAACATCCCAGACAGCAGGGCTGAGACGCTGTACAGGACCACCAGAGAAATTATTTTGCGCCTTGGCCTTGATTTCCATAGTCTGTGTGGCCATCGCTTTGACGGGGGCCGGCCACATGTCCGGCCATTTCTCAGGCGTTCGGAGCCGAGGTCCATGTATGTCCACTGCGGCAACCACAACTAGATCTCGTGTTACAGCAAGCTAGCCGTAGCTGCGACATCATTGGCGATGCTCTCAGTACCGTGAAGGACGTTTCAAATGCAATTCTTGCTTCGAAGAAACGCAAATCTGTTTATTCATCTATTGGAATTCCTCCAGTCCGCGAGGCAGCGGAAGAGGCCGGATCAACGCCAAATAACCTTCTTCCTTCCGCTTTGCCCAACAAGGTGGACTGTCAGAGTGAAGTCAATGAAAAGGTTCGCTGAAAACGATGCTAGAGTTCAGAGGCCAGATTCCCGAAACTTTCTTACAACAAAAAAGTTCGTAGATTTACCTTACAACAAAGTTACGAACTTTTGAGTATTCCCGAAGCAAAATGTTCGTAAGTTTTGCGTAAGTTACGTCGAAATTCGTAACTTACCCAAACCTTACAAACATTTTGCTTCGGGAATACTCAAAAGTTCGTGACTTTGTCGTAAGGTAAATTTACGAACTTTTTTGTCGTAAGATATTTTCGGGAGTCTGGCCTCAGTAGACACTGAACGAGCTGCTACAAGGTGAATATACGATTGCAGACAACAGCAGGGTCATTTTCAAGGGTTATGAGGGGCTTTTGAAGAGGTTCCCCGAAACGCTGCTAAGAATAAGCATTTCTATATATTTGTTCGGCCCATGCGAAAAACTTGCAAGGGTACTGCAACGTTCAGCGTTTTGGGCCGCAGGTATTTATTTATTTATTTATTCAGGTTACCTCGCAGCGCATAACTAAGGCATTATTGCGAGGGAGGGATGCACATACATGAGCAAATGTACAAAAGCACAGGGCATAACATGAGCGCGCAAAACAGTTTGTAGTATTTACATGGTACTCAGTTGAACAGTGGCATGGGCATGAGAACGCACGAATCAGTTGAGGAAGTCAGCATTTAAGATATTATCGAAGAACAAAGTTGTAGATGTGATGTTGATCGTATCTTCCGGTAGAGAGTTCCAGTTGGTTGTTGTCGAGGGAAAAAAAAGAAGTTTTAAATACATCCGTCCTAGAGTGGTACTCTCTCACTTTTTTTGAGTGATCTCTTCTTCCTGATGTGAAGTGGGGAGGCAGCATGTAGTGAGCTTTATTTATGCCGAGGTAATTATGAAATATGCTATGATACAACTTTAAGCGCATACACTTTTTTCTGTGGGCCAATGAGACTAAATGCAGTTATTTTTTTTTAGCTGACTAATACTCGATCTAAAATTGTAATTACTTGCTATAAACCTAGCTGCTCTATTTTGTACTTTCTCCAGTAGGTTCACATGGTAGGCCTGGCTGGGGTCCCAATAAACACTTGCGTATTCTAAGATAGGTCTAATATATGTAACATATAATGTGGTTTTAATGTTCACAGGGCAGTCTCTGAAGTTTCTTTTAATAAAGTAAAGCATCCGAGTTGCTTTTGCGGTTATGTAGTCCAGGTGTTTTGTCCAGGTAAGGTTTTCTGAAAAATACACACCAAGGTATTTTACATCTGATACTGTCGCCAAAAAATTTCCGCTGATGTCATATGTAATTAAGATAGGCTTGCGCTTACGCGTAAAACGTACGTGATTACATTCATTTATGTTTAACTTTGTGCCCCTTGTGTCGCACCAGGCTCAGATACGGCGGATATCATCTTGTAGTACCCAAAAGTCGGCAGTTTCCTGAACTTCAGATTAGAGTACACAGTCAAACGCATAGAGCCTTATCTTTGATTTCAGTGACTGGGTAATATCATTGATAAAAATCAAAAATAAAAGCAGCCCCAATACTGACCGTTGTGGGACTCCGGATGTGACTGGTACGTGGGCTGAGTGCTAGCCTTTGATTAAAACGAATTGTTTTCTCTGGTGTAGATTGTCGGTCAGCCATGTGATAATGTTAGTCGGTAAGCTTAATGTTGAAAGTTTATGGATGATAAGGGTATGAGGCACTGTGGCAAACGCTTTCTGAAAATCAAGAAATATGCAACGCACTTGAAGTCTGTTGCCAAATGAATATGCAAGATCGTGATAAAACTCAATCAGCTGCGTTTCACAAAAAAATCCTTTTCGAAAGCCGTGTTGCGAGGGAGTGCGATAGCTATTTTTGTTTAGATGACTGAAAACATTGATGTAGATTATGTGTTACATTAGTTTAGCACAGGTGCAGAGAAGAGAAATGGGTCTGTAATTTTGAACAACATTTTTTAGCTATCCTTCGGAACAACATTTGCCATTTCCCACTCACTCAGGAGCTTTCCACTGGAAAGTGACTTTTTGAAAAGGATTTCTAAATATGATGAGATGATCCCGGAACATTCAGTTAGAACACGATTGGGTATACCATGGGGACCGCCTGCTTTGTCTGTTTTTAGTTCATTTACCATTTTTAAGATACCGGTGTAAGAAATTTCAATTTCATCCATTGAGCGGATACTCATTAGAAACTGCGGGCGAAAATACCGATTGAAAGTATTTATTAAAGAGTGTCGCTTTCTCTTCTTCTTCTTTAAAAGCTTTACCACTGTCACTATATCGGGGGAATTCCGAGTGCTACTTTGTTTTTCGACTTTACATATTTCCAAAACTCCTTTGGGTTACTTCTCAGTTTATCATTTAAAGACCTGAGTTTGCATTCAGCCGACATAGATTTGAATTGTTTACTTACAATGTTTAACTGTGAAAGAGAAGAATTATCGTTGTTTTTGCGGTATCTCAAATATGCTCGCCTTTTTCTTTTGTGCAAGGAGCGTAGTTCAGCGGTCATCCACGGTTTGTCTCTGCGTCGCCTGGAGCTTAGTATCTTGGAGGGGACGAATGCAGTAACTAAAGAATTTAATTTATTCCTAAAGAGATTCGACAGAGTTTCAACATCTAGTAGGTGGGAAAGCTCTTTAAACTCGGGGAAATAGTCACAAAGATTACTTGAGATGCCCTGGTATACTTACCGCGATTATAGAAGAAAACTTTTCTAGGTGGATTTGGCCCACTGGTTTCGGACGCGCTGGTTAGGCCCCCAATTATTATTTCATGGTCGCTAATACCGGGAATACTGGACAGAGACGTTATGAGGCCCTTCCTACTACTAAAAAGCAGATCCAACGCACTCGCCCTCGTTTTGCCTAGCCTCGTCGGGGAGACATACTGACAAAGCTCAAAGCTGGAAATAAAATTAAAGAAAGTCCTGTAAGCGGAAGAAGTATTCGACGTTATCGGTTGACCGTCTGCCCACTCCACATCAGGAAAATTAAAATCACCACCAAGCACAAGGTCGCCATAGTTTATAGATGACAGTATATCAAAAAGGGGAAGCATTGTAGTTTCGTTTGAACCAGGAGGCCTATAAAAAGAGCCCACAGCAATACATTCGGCATTTTCTAGTGCAATCTTACACCATACAGATTCGCAATTCAAACCAGCAAACGTGGTCTCAGAACTTTGTAAGCTGCCGTGAACTAACACAAAGACACCACCGCCATGCTTGTTTCTCTCTCGGCAATACGCAACATAATCGAGAGGAAAGACTTCAGCGTCGCTAATAGAATCTTCCAGCCAAGACTCAGTACCAATGACAATATTTGGTTTAGTTAGAGCAATGACGTCAGCCAAGTCATCCACTTTATTTTTCACACTGCGACAGTTCACAATCGCGACGATAAGTTCACGCGCAGTTCTTATCTTGCGCCCAGCCGGCGACGGTGATTGCTAGGCAATCATTTCTTTTACACGCCCTTCAGTGTTATCGAAGTAGTACCGCTTTTCATCAATAATAATCTTATCAAAACGCAATTTAAACGGCTTTTGCTGGAATTTAGCAAACTCTACCAGCTGCTTGCGTTCGTACCTAACTTTGTCTGAAAAATCTTCGCCGACAGAGAAGTTAGTATTTTTGAGTTTGAATCCACGGGACAGAACATGTTGTTTAACCTTAAAAGATTGGAAGTTCACAATTATCGGCCTTGATCGTCCTGGAGCAGGGCGGCCAAGCCTGTGTGCACGTTCGATGTCACTCACTGCCACAATCACCTCAAGTTTGTCTTTAAAGAACTGAAGTACTTTTGATTCTGATTGGGACCATGTTTCGTCAGGTTCATCTATAATGCCATAAAAAGTAGATTATTTCTTCTCCACCTGTTTTCCAGGTCGTCTTGTTGAAAGCAGACCGAGGCAAGCTGAGCGGATAGTCTGGTTGACTGTGCGCCGACATCCTGCATTTCATCCTTAAAACTTCTTAGCAAGGCGATATCCGTTTCCATTGCATGGAACTTCACGTTTAGTGCTTCTATCTTCTTATCCAGTAGAACTTGGTTTTTTATTTATTTCTGCCACTTGACTTAGAAGTGTTTCTTGTCCCTTATCCGAGTTTGGTAATAAATCAACAGCTTTCAGCAATTTTTGAATTCGATCGTCGGTGAGGGGTCCAGGGTTAAGTTCAACGTCACCAGAGATTAGCAACATCAACTCCACAACCGTAGCACAAGGATTGAATAGCACTTTACGGCACCAAAAGCACAAGTTTTCAAGGAGACTGGGGAACGATACCGGCTGGCGGATCCGCGAGTAGCGACCAACTTCGTAATAAACAGAACTAACCTGAAGTAGAAGAAGGCGTAAGCGCTCTGCGCACGTCATGCCGGCACCAAACCCCGTCCGAAGTGTGAGTGATTAAAGAGGCTGCAGAGTCTCTGCGAGGCAATGTCCCGTCTGCGGTCTGAAGTCGCGTTTTAACGAGTTGTGAGACTACTCGAGCTTAACTGCAACAGCTAGGTTTGAAAAACCCTCGCAGCACAAGGCCAACAAAACCCCCAAAAAGGTTTGAAATGAGCAACACACCTTCTCCGCCAGTTGTACTTGATTCCAAGGCACTGTTACGGAAGGAGTACTTTGCGGCTGTAGACTGCATTATGAGCAACACTCAACGGCTGTGTGAACAGCCTGGTATGAAGCAGCTAGTAAAACTAGAGAGCATTTTGATTAACGCCGCCGGGGGAAGACAGTTCCCAACAGATGAGCTGAAAAAGGCCCTGGGAGTGCATGCATGTGATTTGGATCTGGCCCGACTCTCTGCGCAGCTTTTACTTTTGCCGGCTCTTTTATGCAACCTTGAGTCCCTCACAATTGGCGCCATATTGAGGACACTACAGACAAAATCTGACGAAATTAATGACCTCCTGCACCAAGTCGTAAAATATACGAAACTTCCATTCTTTGCCTGCATCCGTCGATTCGGGGGAGCGCTCGTTTAGTGCCTTACGCCGAATTAAAACGTATCTACGCAGTCGCATGAGTCAGGGGAGGCTAACTCACCTCCTTATTTTGCACATTCAAAAAGGAAGAACCGCCGAGCTCAAGCTGAACGACACCATCAAGGAATTTGTCTCCAGGACTGCTGCGCGAACGGCGACCTTTGGTCTTCCTTGAGACAATCAACACACATGGCCTTGGGGCCTATACATGAATCTGTTTCCTTCATCACGCTTTTGTGCACATTTTCTAAATGTGTATTAAGATGTCATTGTATATATGTAATTCTCTTGGCTTATTCGCTCATTTCATAGCGTGCATGTCTTTTTGGATGAACATTTGAAGAATAAACGTGATTCTCCGCAAACTCAATTTTGCAATGTTGTGTATCCTCGTATGGATTTTGAAATTGCCTGAAGCACTATGCATAAGCATTTTCGCGATATTAAAGAGTTTTAGTGGATCACACGTAAAAGCTTTGAGGGTCGCAAGGTGCATGCGAAAAACGCAATATTGCGTTCTACGCGTGCGCACTTCTGACCCGCAATTGTATTGCGTACGAGCCACTAAAACTCCCTACTGTTGTTATAAAGCAGGAAAGAAAAGTGATTGCACATGCTAAGTAAGGAACTTCATGCAAATAATATTTTATTTTTTAATAAACAATAAGTAAAAATAAAGCAACAGAAATCGGCCCCAGTCTTTGTTTCCTAGAATAAAATATATAAACACAAAAATATTTGACTTCAGCCCCCCCCCCCCCCCCCCCACACACACACACACACACTCAAAATCTACTTCCGGAGTCCCTGCCTATCGGATTGCTCCCGACAAGATAGTGTTCGCATATCGCTTCGTTGTATGCATGTACGGCGCCTACGACCTCGCAAAAGCATATTTGGGGGGGGGGGGGGGGGGGGGGTAGAGTGCTAACGGCCGAAATAAAAGGGGGGGGGGGAGGGGAGTGAAAAAATTAAAATTGAAAAATCAACCATTACCATGATGTTACTGTTTATAGAAGGTTTATTATCACTACCTATACCGTGTGGTAGTGGCATATATGGTGGCATCGATCTACGGCAGGGGTCTCAAACACGCGGCCCGCGGGCCGCATGCGGCCCGCGACTTGCTGGGACACGGCCCGCAGGAAACGGGCTACGAGTCCTGGTTCCCATCTCTCGAGCGCTAGAAATGCCACGCGCCATCGTGATCTCATCTCGCCGATTCATTTTCGCTCAAAAAGTTGCTCCTCTCTTTTAACGTGTTCACATAGTTTTTGCTTATCTTTGTTCATTTGCACTTTATTTCGCTTTATCTTTTGCTTCCCAGCTTTTTGTAATGACAACAATTTCGGTACTAGGCTGCAAGGGCAAACTCTTTGTTGAAGGATGCATCTTGGATACGCAAACTCTAGATCAGCAGGAGTAACTGCCGAAGATAAAGCTACAAGCTCGGGATTCTCGGCTTAAAAAAATAATTATCACCATTAAAAGACAAGTATGGGTGTTGTTATAGAAATCGTCAAGAAAGCAAGAACTGTCAAATAACTGATTGATTTTTAAAGACATGTTGAGCTCGGTTAATTCCTGAGTGAATTGAGCAACGGGAGCGACAGTTTACTTGTTCTCTTGTTCTTTTACAAATGCGAGCACGTTGGCGAGGGAGGGTCATTTTAATTATTGTTATCACATCAGGCCAGGGCCCAAGGTAGTCTTATAAACAAATCAAACGTAAAAATGGCACTGGCAAAACTGAGTTTACAAAAAGAATCGCGAGCACGAGGTGCCTTCTCTTTTAAATCTTTTGACCCCCCCCCCCCCCCCCCCCCCGCTTTCCATCTAACTTTGGCCCACGGCCTTCCCAGTGTCGGAAATCTGGCCCCAATGCCCAAATGAGTTTGAGACCACTGATCTACGGTGTCGATGTAAAATGCGCTGGAAAATCGGGCGCCGGCACGTAGAAAGATCACATTTTCAACGGTGTGTCTTAATCGAGGACGCAAATTCCTGTGGAATTTCTCAGCGCAGCTCCGTTCCTATGAATAGTTATAACAATGCATTCTTGAAAATATTGAAAAAGGCTTACCACAGGTAGAGGCGGTCGTCCTTCGTTGGTAAACCTTCACTGGCGATGCCCTTTTTTATTTCTGCCTGTTTCCTGTTTTTACAGTCGTCTATAAAAAAAGTTTAAAACAGTCTGGGTCTATAATAGGGTGCTCGCCTGAACATAGCAGGCTGGCTCGCCAAGCCCCATATGGTTTTTCGAAAACCAGACACAGAAATACAGGCGAGAATGCCGCGATTCTATGATGTCTCCGACGACCACCGAAATAGCGGCGCTTCAACACAGACTGCAGTGCAATCTCTCCCTTGACAACCTGTGTCGCCTGCTAGGGCCTCCTTTTGCCTTGGGAGTTGGGATACTTTATACCCTCAACTTGATACATCTGTATAGACCCCTTTCGAAATTCCCGTGCCGATGATTAGAAGGTCGGAACCCCTGCACAATGGCGGAAAAACACACACCGTGACACGTGCAAGTCATTCCATAAGATAGCGAACGTCAGAGCGCATCGAATGCTTGGAGCCCACGAGCCAATCAAACAGCGTCGAAAGTGCAACGTCACTGCGCTCATTGCCTTTTTTTGTGGAACTGTTTTTTCTTCTGCTTCAACCAAACGCATAAAGTGTGCCGTGACGTTGCGGCTTTAGTCCGCCATTGTGCAGGAATTCCACAGCTGCCAACAGAGGGCAGTATTTCGAAAGGGGTCTATAGGCAAACCCTTGTTCAAAAAGTTTTTTTTTTTTTTTTTCTCGCGCAGACCATCTTTCCGCTTCACATTTCGGCTCTCCCCACGGAAGCAATTACCCGACCCTCGTGGTTGCTGAAACTGCCAAAACAACACCAAAAAAGAGCCGCTGCAAAAAAAAAAAAAAAAAAAGCTAGAAGAAATTTTTTTCTTTGGGAAGCGTCACTGCTCGAAATAGAAGCAAAACGAAGAAGATGCGGCTGGCTGGGTGAGCAAAAACAGTGCGCTGCGCGTTCCCCGTTTGGCCAACTCGCGAGTGCAGTATGGGAGGGACCCAGGAAAATGACCAAGCAGGGGAAGAGATGGAGATCTCCCTGACTGTCCTACGCAGGCCGCAGCCGCAGTCGCCGTTCTTTTTTTCTCTCCCCGTTTTCTCGGACATGCCGCTTCATCCGCAGTTTACTGACACTTTGCTTTAGTTCGTACTTTTTTTTCTGAAATTTTGTGGGCGAAGGTTGTGCCCTGATTTGGTAGGTCACCAGCCGCTGAACCCCCCCCCCCCCCCCCCCCCCCCGGTTCCGGGGTCTCTGCCTGCGCCGGGCGACATACAAGTTCCCAAAACTGTACGGCGCACACCTCTGCGAGTCCGTTCCACCTATGGACCGGGAAGCACCGAGAACCCCAATCTCGCAGTCGCTTATCACGCCAAACGGAGACTACACCCGCACGCCCGGGACTCTGAGGCAAGAGAGTTTGGTGATGGAAGTCAACGCAGCGCCGCACGTTGAGCCGTTGCAAACCCCGCCCGGTGTTACCGCTGAGGGCGAAGCTAGTGACTCGACACCGACAGCTTTCAGGAAACCCAAAATCAGAGGAGACCGAACGGCCCGAGGCAGCGTGGCCGCCGGCTCGCCGTGAGCGCCAACGCCCAGACAGTAAGCGATACCAATTTTCTGCAAGCCTGCCTTTCAAATAAGGAGACAATTTCAAGCTTCATAAGCATAAAAGAACATTTTTAGCATTTTATGCAATACAAGCATGAATTCTACACCTTGAAAAAGAGTTTCAAGAACTTCGACTGGAACGCGTTTGAGATTTTGGCAAGCGCAAATGTGGGATTTTCGTTTTACGACACAACTTCTGGCATAGAGATTGTGGTAATCTTTGTGGTATAATCGCTTTCTTAATAATCGCCGCCCAATCGGTATGCGCTTCGCTCGTCTCCCAGGAAGTGACAGAACACACCGAGAAGACCAGCGAAGGGGTTTATCGTACTTCCCGGTTGCCCGTCCTCGAGAGCCGGCTGTCCGTGCCCGCCAACCCTGGTTGTCGCCCGTCGTTCAGAGCTCGCAGTCGGAGTCCATGTCCAGGCCTGTGGATCGTTTTTCCCACACCAGCTCTGCGAAGGCTAGCTGTCCCGCGGGCCATCATAGCTCGAGTCTCGCTGCGGAACCACTCCAGGATCGTCAAGGTCCAGGCCGGTATGGCCAGGGCTCACTGTTTCCCTCCGGTACTGGTCAGAACCTCGCTGGTGGACCGCTCCGGGGATCGTCATGGGAAAGACCAGCCAGACCGTCTCCATCGTTCCTGCCCGGCCCCAGCCTCGGTCAGCACGTACTGAGTCGCGCCAGCTCGTGTCTCTCGGCCGACCGCCTGTCACGTGACCTCCGCCCCGTCTTCTTCCACGCCTCATCTCCCACAAGATGTAATCACAATAACAACTGTATACAATTACCAGTGAAAAAAAAACAATAAAAAACAACAACCCAAACGAATAAAGGGCAGCAGTTATGAATACACAAGAACAGAAAAATTCCAGCTGAAAAAAAAAAGTTTGTCGATAACCAACCGACAAAAAAGGTATTTAATTGTAAATATTACACAATTGGTCAGCAGAATTACTATATCCCTTTTTCATCCCGCATTAACCGATGCTACGATCTCTTCCAGTAAATCCATCACTCAAAGCATGCCATGTTACTTTGTGCTCTAGACCAGCGGTTCTCCAAAGGGGGTCTGTCGACCCTTTGGGGTCCGCGAAGGCATTCTAGGGGTCCGCGAAGCTGAGCCTCATCAGTCAAGACCGGCAATAAAAGTTGTCTTTTCTCAGAATGATAAGAAACGTTCCAATTTTTGGGTGAGTTTTTTCGTGTATATGTCAATAGGAAAAGCCTGCTTCACACTAGCCCTTAGTTATATCTATTTATTAAATTGCTATCATAAGTAACCTATATCTTTCCCTTCCGCTCACCGCGAACGGGGTCCTCCGTTATCCTCGCCGATCCAAAAGGGGTCGACGAAACATCAATGGTTGAGAACCACTGCTCTAGACAGTGCTCTTCCAGCCTGAAAGTTAGGTTGCACCTTCCCAGCGCTGCTTAGACTCCGATGCCTTGTAGCGACCACTGAGCTCCATTTTAGTCTGAAATTCGCTGGACAATAAGTTGTTAAATGGCATACCCAGAGAACCCGTTCTTATGTAAAAACGAAAGGTTTAAGTTTTCTTTTAGAACGGATTTACATTTTTCTAACAGGAGTGCGTGCCGCCGTACACGCCAACCGTGAAAGTTGCAAAGCACGTGATTGCTTATGCAACCAAAATCGTCGGATGATGACTTTGGTGTATTCGAGCCGTGAAGATCACCGCGGGTTTCCGGACCACGCGGAATTAAGAAATTAACAAGAAATTGCAACGCGACATTTAACCACGCGACGCTAATTAGCACTTTAATTGTTATATGGCAGTAAATTTCTAGAACTCTACAATATGCTTGGAAGTCGGAAAAATTTTTTTTTTGTTTTCAAAATGGTGGGGACTGCTATACTGATATTCTTTGAGACTGGTCGCAAGCAGCCACCTCGAATGAATACATATTCTTTTATTTAGTTCAAAAGATTTAAAAGTATTTAAACGCAGCGCTGCTAATAATATTAGTTTCCTTGTTGGTATATGAAGGCCCATGTTTGCCATAGCTCGATTATTTAATCATACGATTAATTGTACAATATTTATTCAGATTTCTTACGTTTCTTTTCTAATATTAACGTTAGGGGTCAACATTTTATTTCGCGTTCTCAGTATTGTAATCAGGTGAACGAGAGCTTTATCGAAACATTTGCTTTGAAGTGTTTTATGAACAAAATTAATTGTGGTGAAAATATATATTTTTAGAACCTGACTTTCAAGCAACGTATTGGTAAGTTCCCGTCCACTTTTGCGATATAACATTGAGTAATAAAGGAGGAATTGACAAAACTCGTGACAAAATTTATTCATTAATTATTCAACTAAACATTTTATCTACGACTATAATAGCTTGCTCTAGTACTCCAACGAGAGATCATAGTAGAAAAGTTACTTCTAAGGTTTTTTTTTTAAATTTGTTTCAACAAATTTAAAAAGCGTTAAGTAGCTATTCAAAGTAACCGCCATAACCCCCCCCCCCCCCCCCCCCCCTTTCTTCCCGCCAAATCTCCCTGTCTCCTGAATCGAACACTTGAAAAACCTTTGGGTAGGAAACTATCAGAAAGCAGAAGTTCAGTACAAAAGGACAAACCAAATGTGCCAGTGTGTCGCATAAACATGTTCGCTTCATCATAGTCTTTATTTTTTGCACTAGAGCAAACGTCTAAAATCAGCCCCAGCTTGATGTATTATACGAGCCAATTGGTTATTTTTTATTATGATTAAACCATACCAATTATGCTACATAAAATGAATTGGTGTGATGCAGCTCTTGTTAAGGAACAAAACGTGGGGGCGTAAGTGAGCTGGTGTAAGTTCATATTTAGGCAGTTTTCGTAGATCGTTTCCGCTGTCCAGCAACGCTCTCCGCAACCAGCTACGCTAGCCCGAACCCTACAGTCAAGGCCATTGGCGCGCCGGCGCAGTAGCGGCTGCTTCGTTGCGGAGGGCTTAGCGGAGGGGGAAACGGGGTCTACGAAAACTCCCTATTGTAGAATTACGCGAGACTGCGGTGACGAAAGAAAAACGAGAGGAAGGAGGAAATAAGTCTCAACTACTTTTAAGACCCCTCAGGCCCGTTTTCTAACGTTAGGTTACGTAACGAAAGCTTACGTACCAGTCACCGGGACATATGTGCCTTATGTCCCGGTGTTCGAGACACGAATGTTTCGCCGACTTATTCGCCCCTTTTTTGTTTGGCGACGAACTCAGTGGCGCCATCTAATGGGTAGACCCGGCACACTTCCGCTTCACATATATTTTATATATTTTTTACTCATCACTCTTTTATCATAAGAGTGAACTAAGTCTGACAGTGCTACAAGTGGACATCTCCAGAAGATAGCGCGTATATTTGATTTCGCAAACACTCCGAAACCCGCCGTCCAGTTCAAAAACGGAAGTGGTTGGGGGCTACTTGCGCACTGGCGCCACCCAGAGCCTTTTATACTGGGAGAGTTCGGCGGGTGGGAGGGGCTTACGGCCCGCTAGGTTTAGCAGATTCAGCGGGTTCCGCTTCCGCCATGATGTGCCTCCCGGCAAGTGGGTCCCCATTAACGTGCGATGTATACGCGTGTAGGTTTTGCCGTTCGCGCTTTTGTTGGCGTAAGGAGAGAGTCGGAAAACAAGCATTTTGTGATTCGGTGCTTTATTCATGTAAGAATTAGCAAAGAAATCGCCCATTCACGAACGACACTCATTTATAAATGGGGAATCGCTCAAAAATGCCCGACGTCCGACACAGCTCAGCGGCCTAGTGCACATTTTTCAGTGGACAAGTTTGATTGTCTGGATCGCTCTCCGACTGTTTACCACATTACAAGGTTGGTGCACCGTTGTACGGATTACGGCGGACCGATCGTGATTTTCCGCCGTGCTTCTTCACCTGCCGGTTTTTTGGGGGTTTTCTGACATTGTTTGGTTTGCTGTGAAGGAACACCGTCGTCATTGCGTGGTGCCTGAGCTTTTTGCGATCACGACAAACCCTCTTTCGAATTCACTGTCTATGAAGTGCATCTAAAAAAAAAAAAAAGGCATGACCAGTATTTGTTACGCGCATTCAAAAAAATATCAAAATAAAGGTATCGCTAGCGAAACAAAAGTGCTTGCGAGACGGCGAAGCTGAGCTGCGAGGCCGCTTCTAAAAACTCGAGCGTAGAGAAAGCTACGAGAGCGAGCTGCATGCTTTGAACGCGCCGACGGAGCGCGTACTCTCGTAGAGTTCACGCGTCGTTCAGCGCGACGTGAACGCGCTTGCAGCGATCGGCTCCGCTCGCGCTTACACTGAAATGCAGTATACACAGTTCAAAGTTTGCAAGGTAGGCCGCTCGCAAGTATCAAGCCTCGCGCGACAGGAAACAGCTTCGTAATCAACGGACACTCTCACCTGACGCTGCCACACCAAGTCGCTGGACAGTTTTAGTCAAAATAAAACGCGTTTAACTCACAAAATAATTTAGTTGTAAAATTACCTCGCGCAATCGAGAACTCGAAGTCGGCTTCCACTTACTAGCCCTCTTCGTTTTGGCCTCCCGGATCTTGTGCCTTGCACGATTTTCTTTTCCCTGCGGGAACCGGTACATCCTGAACCCTTTTTTTCGCGCTGTTCGAGCACTCAACGGCAATACAGCACCCCATTACGTTTTCTTTTAACGTCTCGCAGAGCGCAGAACGAATATTTTCACCGTCGTCTCTCGCTCCACGCTAGTGGGGCGGCTGCCGGCTCGAGACGGCAAGGCACATCATGGCGGACAACGAAACTCGGAACGCGATGCGCACAGTTGCCAGACTGTTTGATCAGTGTTGCCAGACTGGCGGCTGGATCAATAGACCGCCGAACTCTCCCAGTATAAAAGGCTCTGGCGCCACCACGTTTGAACTCACGCGAGAAAGAGCGAATACGTAACGCAAACTATACAACAATAGAAAAACCCCGCTAAATTTAGCTGTGGAAAATATACGTCACGTGACACACCAATTCTCAGTTTCCGTCCCTCTCCTTCCTTCCCTCCTCCTAAGCGTGTTCTCCCCATCTCTTCCTTCCCCTCGCTTCCCTTCCCTCTCCCCTCACTCCCACTTACCTCCAATTCCCTCCCTATTCCCCCCTCTTCCTCACCCTCTCTCTCCTCCTCCCACGGAGCCCTCCCTCCCTTTTCATTTAATTACATTTCGTTACCTTAAAAAACACCTGACAAGAAAAAAAAAAGTTTTTTTTTTTGTAACAATTTGGGTGGGACACGCGTGTCTAGAAATAAATTTTACGCGGAAAATTCTTTTTAAAGCAGAATTGACGGCGAGAGATTTATTTGAAATTCTGCGCTAAGTCAATGACGTCACGAAATGGTCATTCGCGCTTTCCGTCTCAACGTGAAGGCGAAGCCGATTCACCTCTCCTCCACTCGCAGAAATGCCGAGACAGAAAGCAAGTGGAAAAGAGGTGACTACCGACTAAAATCGCGTCTCGCGCCACCATTATTGCTCTGAATTTCTTTTTTCGCTAAAATTAATTTTTCAACACGCGTTTCTCAATAAGACTGTTGAAATAAAAACTTTTTTACTTTTCTTTTCAGGGTCCCTTCAAGAACCTCTCTGTGTGCCATTAGATAAGGGGGTACATCCAATGAGCTGAATTCCTTATACTAAAATTAAGAGAAAATAGAATGAGACTGAAAGGAAGAAAAGGAAAACATGATTTACCGACATTATAAAAAACAAAACAAAAGAAAAAAAACTTTGCAACTTCCTGCGTAAAAATGATGTAATTTGTTGTCATCAAGCTAGAGGGCAAACTGGTCTCCCTCCCTCTGCCAATCCCTCTCCTCACTTTCCTACAGTTTCCTCACCCCCTCCCCAGTTGCCTCGCTTCCCCCTCCCCCCTTTCCCCATCTTCCCTGTTCACGTGACGTACCAATTAAAAATCTCGAAAATTGATATAAATATGGGCTCTCCACTCCCGGAACGACTGTTTAATCTCTTCCTTTTATGTACAGCATTTCATAGATAATAGGACTTAAAATATAAAGATCGCTGGCATTTTTCCTTTTATTATAGTAAAATAAACTTTAAGCGTATATTGTTCTTTAAAAATTCACTAAATTCGAAACTCTTAGTGTGTGGCTTATTTTCGAGGATGCATACCTTTATAAACGTTTAAGTTATATACCCCCAAAATATAGGAAAAAATAGTCATCAAGTGAAAACTATTTCAAACGGTCGGCATATTCTTTCGTTATAAAACGTACACCTAGATCGATACCCATTGATCCAACGATATCAGAATCAGTTTATTCACTTTTTGTTTAAACATATAATCAGCTTTGCATAAGCTTGACGGGTGTAACTTGAAAGTTCTCGGACTTTACCCCGCGATCTTTTTTCCGTACACGAGTATGTGTTTCCCAACTTTAGCGGTAGGCGTCACTGGAATCATGCATTCCTGTTAAAAAAAGAAAAGAACAGAGTAAAAATTCTGTGCGCATTTCAATCGCACCTGTCCATAGTACACGAAATCGGGGCAACAATTTGAACGTTTAGATGCTTCCGATCCCACGTTCAATACGGCCTGCAAGTTCGCCTTGTTTTTGCGCACTGCGTGCCTCTGTTTACCCGCCAAATGCATCCACGTGCTTTTGTTTTCCCCCCAACTTTAACCAATGGCGGCACGGGCGTGGCTTCCTCGTCAACGTGCGGTCCCTGCGTGTTCGCCGTCTTGCCCTTTGATTGGAGCGCTCCTCTCCGCGCTCCCCATGCGCCGAAAACGCCTTTTGGGAGGCTTGATCACCGTACAGTCAGAGACAGCTTAAGCGTGGCCACTCCCGATCATCCGAATATTGCTGCGCAGCCAAAATTACCCGATAATTAAGAACGCCGAAGAACTAATGTTGAAGTGAGAATCGTGAACACAGTAGGCCACGCCCTGTGTTTTTTATGGTATTAGTGACTCTATAGAGCGACAATTCCTTCCTCGAGCGAGAAATTTATATTCATAGTGGCCATTCAACGCTGACACATTGGTGAAGCTTAGCCTCTAATCAAAACCTGTTTCTGGTTTCCTGGTTTCTTAAGTTATGTTGTTCGACAAATATGTAAGAGCTTTTTTCGTTATAATATTTCACTTGCATTGGGCAACTTCTATATTTTTGTCATATACACCGATATAATGAATTCACAATTTAGGAAATCTCGAGTAGTGCATAATTTGTGTTTATTGTATACAGGTAAACACTTAAAGAAAGGAAAAGACTAGAGAGCGCGCGGACGTCAGAACATCGAGCGCTGGTTGGAACATCGAGCTGCGGCATTCGGCTTTCGCCTTCGAACTTGTCCGAAGTGTGAGTAGAAGGAGAGGCTGCTAACTTTGCGCCTACTGACTAATCATTCCAACCAGAGCTTTGTGTTGTGACGTTCTCTCTCTGTGCTGTTACTGCAATGTAGTTGAGTCTGGACTTGCTCGGGTTAGCCGCATCACGTTGGCATCAGTCTGTGCCGTGTGTTTTTCTTCCTTTTTTGTTTGTGGACTCGTTCGATCTGGGATCACCATGTAACGCGCTACTACGAAGCACCGTCTTTTACGGTGGTTGTTATGGATATAGAAGTACAGTTTTCTATGACATCCAGTCGTTCGCTACCTGAGGAGTGGCCGCTCTGAGGCGCGCCATGGAATCAGATTACTCTCAATTCCCACTCATATTCGCGACTCCAACTGTCTATAGGTGGCGCCACTCGTTTTCCAAAATGGCGGTTATAGTGAGGGTCGGAAATGCGTGCTGGTATACCAGTTGCTGAGCCTGTCTAGTGTGCTGACTTCACCGAGCGACACAAATTATTTCCACTCATACGAGGAAGCTAGGGTGTTAGGCGTGCAGGTCAACAGTTTATCCTGAAAACTAAAACGCTGTTTAGCGTAATACTTACGCCAGGAGGTTCGTTTTAATTCAGGAACGAAACCGAAACTAACTTCTATTTTGAATTGAATTTGCCCGTATAGGTGTTAATTTCGGTTTCTCTTCTGAGTTCAAGATGTCTCTCACTGCGTAATTATTACTCACAAGAAATTGTTTGCAGAAACTTTCTTTTGTGACATACGTGTCGACGCTTCAAAATATTCGCAAAGTTCAGTGTTAGATGTATCAGAATGTTCTATTTGTTGAAAAAATCCGCGCTGTTATTTTTGTATTCTTGCTCGCTTTTCGCTCTCAGATAATTGTCATGTAAAACAATGACCTGCGGGCCCTTTAATGGGTTTTTGGGCATTTAGGTGATTAATTTCTTTAGCATTTATTCTAAGCACACGAATAAGAGAATCACTCCAAATTTTACAAAATATCGCCACGGGTGATGAGTTTAGAATATGTTCAGAAACATATAAATTAAGGAATGCTTTTCTCACCATAAAAAACAAAACAAAAAACAGAATCCGAGTTAAAAAACAAAAGTGTGTGGGTTTTTCAGGACAACGCGTGGCGCATACGACTGTATATTTATTAATCCAGTGTTTATGTCTATCTTGATAACGATGTCAGAGTTTTTCATATGCCAAAAAAAAAACAGTGAGGCCTTTCTGTAAAAACTATTAATGTTAAATGGCGTAATATTGTGATTGGGGTGTGGCCTACATTTCCGCAATTTGTATTAATTACAATACAATTAAAATATTTTAATGCGTAGTTCTTCAAACTCTGATATAATTTGTTGCTTATGATCTATACTTCGTGCCAGCTTAGGTCCGAGCGCGGCCCATGTTATGAGCCAATCGAACAGCGAAGGAGGCACAACGTCATCGCGTGCTCTCTGCAGTTGATAGCACCAGCCGGTATTCGCCGTCTCTCTGTGCGTGCTCCTCCGCCGGCTAGTCCTATCGAGCGCAGAGAGCACGACATGAAGCTGCGCTTTTTTGTGCTGTTTGATTGGCCCTTCGGCTTATAACATCGGCTGCGCTCGGACCTAAGCTGAAGCAAAGCATAATTTCAAGTGCGCAAACAAAAATGGCAATTCAAAGTTTGAAAATTATTGTCACTGGGGCCAATTGCAGCATTTGTAATTAACAAGTTATAAAATAAAAAAAAAATTGTCTAAAATAAATGAAAACATTTCAGCTAGTCCGAGAAATTCATGTAAAATGGCAATAATTGTGAATAAAGCATATAATGCTGTCAAAGTAGTGCCTTTCAATTGGCCAAACTTCCAAATTTGCCGCCAATCCTTCCGGACCAAATGCCCAAGAAATACAAAAAAAAAGAAATCCTTTTTTTTTCTTTTATTTCTTGTTTCAATTACAAGGCTTCTTGGAACATGCATTTTCTTAATTTTAACGCACCGTAGTTTTGCCAATTTCAGCCTTTCTAATTCGAAGGAATGCCTACCCGCTTGCACGTTTGCTCACTGCAACACGTTTCGCTGGCGTTGAAAAACCGGTGAAATAGTAGTGAGTTTTATTATTGCGTATACGAGCGAACGCAAGCACTGTGTGTCTGCGTTGACGTTGCGTGTTTCACACTACCCATGCGCAGAGCCCGAAATTGCGATCTTTGATTGGTGCATGCCGACGGCGCGCAGGCGCAGCGGGGAGCACGCAACTTTAACGCAAATGCACGGCGCTTGTGTTTGCTTTTATATGCAATACTAAAACTCCTTAAATAGTAAGGCACATGCCCATACCAGATGCGGCACTACATTGGGACCGAGGATAGTGTTGTTTGCATTCAGAAATGACAATCCGCGAGCCATGATAGCGAGCAGCAGCCGTGCCCGCTGAGCGGGAGAGCCGGGGGACCCTCACTAGAGCACTTCCCGTTTTCGCCGCGGGAAGGCGAGCAACGAGCTGGAGACGCGAATACTCAGAGCGGATGACGCCATAGGCTCTCCTTGAGCCTTACAGTTTCGAAACACGGAACGCATAAGCTAACTCAGGCTACGCAAACTTCCGTTAGCACAAACATGAGCTAATCACAGACAAGTCTAGGCGAATTTACCGGTAGGTGAGGCTGGGCTCAGCATGGGCATGTACTACAGCCCGTTGCTTTTATCTCTTTCTCGCATAACTTTCATCTTGGCAAGAGAGGAGGATAGCTATACCCGTTTTCACCTCAAGAAAACAGTAAGTTTTGCGCATTGTTCATACGCCGCACGAAATAGTTCTCGCCAGATTTGGTTGTCGGAGGCACAGGCGATGCTTTTGGCGTTTGAAACATGTACTCCTTGATAAGATAACCTGTATCCACTTCAAAATGCTACTAAATATATCTTAAATCTCCACCTAAAGGTGAAAATTAGTAATCATCCGCGAGAAGCCGGACTTTTTTTTCTACGGTTCTTGAGGTGACAACAGGTATAGCTCCTATTTCCCAGGACGACACGCAAGCTGCCTACGTAATGAGCCACTACGTGATCGATGATCACTCGGTGTTCCCGGGCTAAAATGGGTTGGTATAGTTTAATCGAAACGCGTTTCGTCGACAACGCATCATCGACGCACGTTTTGCAGACACACGCTTTATATAGACGCTCCGACATTTTGTAAAAGTTAGTTTTGTGAACACGTGCTTTCGCGACATTTCGCCCACAACAAATTTGTTTTACTAGGTAGATTGGAATGAATTCGTGGCTTCATTTCGCTATGTTGAATTAACCTGAGACTGGGGTAGAGAAGAAACATCAAAACGTAGAATGGACAAAAAATAGACAGGACGACGTCTCCTGAGAGACGTCGTCCTGTCTATTTGAGAGACGGCGTCCTGTCTATTCTATGTCCCTTCTACGTTTTGATGTTCCTTCTCTACCCCAGTCTCAGGTTAATTCAACATGGTTATTGTAGTAAATTGCGGTTTATTTACATATTTATACAGGCTAGGCTGTGCTAGCCGATGCTTGCCAGATGGCGGCCGGTTCCTGATTCCCTCGAGCTCTCTGCCAGCTCGTGCACGTTCTCTTCTTCCATTGCCCGAGTTACCACAGTTATTATTCACCAGCTCGCTGGCACCCTTACGACAGAGCCGTTTATTGCCTTACGATTTTTTCTATGTTCATTTCGCTCTCTGGCAGCATACCGGCAATACTGCGAACCACCCAGTCGGTTTCGATACAGCAAAAAAAACTGTTTCCAAACAGTTTCAATAATTATTTCCCCCCCGCTTTGCTGAGTTTAACTTTAGAAAAAGGAATATCAGGCTCGAGCTCACGAGACGCCTCGTCGGAACCGCCAAGGATTCTACTCTTAAGTTCAACGAGTTAGGCTACCTTCAAAATGCCGGGGGCTGAGACCGTTTACTTAGTGAACAGCTGTCGATGAAACATCGCAACCTCTTCTGCCCGTTTTGCTGCCGACCGTGTTGTATGGTGGATGTGCATATTCATCGTCATCCTCTACACTGAACATCGCAACCATCAACATCTAGACCAGGGTCTTAGCGTGTTAAAGTGCAGCTCGTTGATGTCCCCGCGCGCTCTCGCCTAGTCCACATCAAAACTCTGTCATACTCCGACGTAGAACGTAGGAAATGCGGAGTAGCGCAACTTACACAGATACTGATTGGTCGCAGATATCGAGTTCCTGCTCACCGGCCAATCAAAGACGCACGTTCAGCCATAGTCTCCTCTATACTCACAAAGCCTGGCAGCTCGACGGTGGAGCCATGACTGCTCGGTCGCAGATTTGGAGTGCGAGGATCTGGTAGCACAGAGCATCAAATAGCCATTTCTCGGGGAACCGGAACGTCAGCGCACAGCGTTTGCAGTGGCGAGGACCCAAAACACTCTTGTTCACTCGGGAGAAGTGTGTTTCGACGTCTCGCCGAAGCGGGGCGCCAGTCACGTGGCTCTCCTCTCATCCGTTGTGTGCCGCTCCACCTTTTTCATTTCGGCGGCCGCTTCTCGTGACGATCTGCCAGGCTTGGTCAGTGTATAGGAGGCTATGGTTCAGCGCTATGCTGCGTTCGCTGCGCTCAACGTCGAAGTATAACAGACCCCTCAGTTTCTCGGGGCATACTTGCGTCGGCATCGACTTTAGCCTGTGTCGCAGCGTTTCACATCGAGCGCGACACTAGCAGGTGGCAACGCCAGGAGTGACGTGTCTGCCGCTTGGCGGCTTCTCTCGTCCAGCATCAATGTACATTTGCCGTTTGGGGCAGGTCGGGGGTCCACTAACCATGACGTCGCCCACAGGCCTCGTCTTCTTCATGTTATTGACCCAGACCGTGCCGTAGTGCGGACGTGGCTGGTGCAAAGCTCTATGACCCTGAGGATGGAGGCCGAAATTTAACGAAAGTTTCATCTACAGGGTGTCACAAAAGAAAATTTACACGGTCTTTTTTACCGCAAAAATAAACTAGGCATCGCCGAAAGCTCATTCTCCGCCCAAAGTTAGCGCTAGAGGTCACAACCAGATGCCAAAGTTTCAGCCCGATCCGATAACTTAATCAAAAGTTATAAGTGATTTTCTGAAAATTTCAATGGGAAAATGGCGGCGGACGGAGTTTTCGAACAGATGGGGCTCTATGGCACCAGAAACCCAAAACGGAGCCCAAAAATGGGCTTCATTTTCCCATTGAAATTTTCAGAAAATCACTTATAACTTTTGATTAAGTTATTGGATCGGGCTGAAGCTTTGGCATCTGGTTGTGACCTCTAGCGCTACCTTTGGGCGGAGAATGAGCGTTCGGCTATGAATACCTTATCTTCGCGGTAAAAAAGACCGTGTAAATTTTCTTTTGTGATACCCTGTACAATCCCACTCCGCTGTCGGCTGTCCCTTGTTCCTATATGTGTATCCCTTCGTGGGTGTGCTCCATGACTTCGTATTCACCGCTAGGGTCGTTGCTTTCGTCGGGACGGGTACCGCGAGGAAGGTTACGGCGACGACTGGTCATTGGCGCGCACGGTCATCTCGTTCTAGGTACCACGCTTTTGGATGGCCCCAAGAAACCGTTGTTCGTCTCGTCATCACTTGTCCTGTTTTTTCTTCTGTCGGCTGATCGTCCTAACAATGTATCCATAAAAATGGCGACCGTGAAAAGCAAACTCTCACCATTGCTTGTTCAATGAGTTTCATGTCTTTCATTGGCATCACATTCTTTTTTTCCTGACGGTTAAAAAAAACAACATTCAGCACACAATAGAGATTGCTGGAGCAGGTATCACCACATAACGCTAGAAGCGATGCGGAGCGCAAGTTCGTCTGCTTCTTTTGCAGGGGTATGGTGGCCTTCAGAATGCCGAGCTCTGGTAGGCTCTGAATGAAGGATAGTGGGTAAATCTCAAGGCAGCTTGCTTTGATGTCTACCCACTATCCTTCAATTAGAACTCGGAGTTCTGACGTCACCACAACCCCTGCAAAGGATCAGACGAACTTGAGATCCTTATTAATAGGGAGTTTTAGAATAGCGCACGCTAAAGCTTTGCGTACGCAAAGAATAGCGGCGTCGCCACAGCGCATGCGCCGAACGCTAGCCACGTTTTGCGCTTTGCGTGCGCTATTTTAGCGCACGCTATTTCTCGGAAATTGCGTGAGTACGCAAAGGGTCTTTGCGTTCCTCCAAGGAGGATTTCTGATGGGAAGTTGGCTAAAGCCAAGACGAGCACAGTTCAAAAAATGGCGGCCCCCAGGACCATGGCTGCGGCCGCTTTGGCGGCGTCGTGAGCGCGACGTCGGCGGCATCCTCGCGACTGCGATTTTCAATACGGGACTACATTGCACTCGGTTTGGAAAACCCAGAAAGGTGGGCAACGATCACCGGCAACTTGATGCTTGAGACGAGCGAACATTTATCGGCGAAGGTCAGTACACTCTTGCCGAGGCGACGCGTGCGGACACGACTGGTCGACCGCTCGCGTCGCATTCTCACGTTTAAACAAATGTAAAATGTCATTCTGAACCAAAAATCTTGTTTTTTCTCAAGTTACAGCATTTCGCGTATGAAATAAAAATCGTGATATAAAAATAAAAACCGTTTTTGAGATATAAACCTTCGACTGATGTATTGATCGCTTCTAATAAACTCACCCACATTGACCACAAGTACTTATGAAGGCATTCATCCAGACTCTGAAATTAACAATGACCGCATTAGAAAAAGGGCGTTATTTGAAAGAAATTTATTGGTAGATCAGAACATATATTATTTAATTTTTAAACCAGTTGCTGTTGAAAATTATTGTTATAGGGGCTGTTGTTAGATGTGAGGACGACTCGCAGAAACTGAAGTAGTGTTTTGGTCTGTTTGGCGAGTCTAGTTGATTTTTTTAATCTCTGAATATTTGGTCAAAATTCATTGCTTCCCTTCGGCCTTGAAATATATCTTGGTACTGAAAGGAATGATTTTACAAAATGTATTATATATATGCACAATCTGCTAGCAATACCAACTTAGATTTTGAAGTGTTTTAATCAGGTTTTTTTTTTTTTCTCGAATGCAATAATAATATTTTTAAAATCCTGATATCGCAGTGACATGAATGTTCAGAGACATCCCAGCTATACTTGCTTTTTAAAAACAAAAAGACAAAAAACGTACTACTCGCCGTGGTTACGGACTGTGTTTGCTAATCAAGAGTACAGTGCAGTGGTAACTGTTAATGAACTACTCATGTGGTACACGTGATTACGAAGTATTAACAGTGCGTGTACGTAGTAGAATAAAAAGTGTGTTTTATAGGCCACCAGACAGAACAACTAAGTAAAAAATGATTTTAGTGCATATCTTCGATTTGTTAATAAAAATGCCTATTGAGTTATTTGTAGCGGGAATTTTAATATTGATACCTTGAGAGGCACACCTTTAAAAATTACATGGTTATTATTATTCAAAGAAATGTGTCTCTAGATACAATACAAATTCCAAAACGAGGTACTGTAATCATTGATTTATTTATATTAGAAATACCGACAGCGCAAACATGAAAGCCGAAGTAATGAATATTCACTTAAGTGATAACCTTGCAATATTTATGTGTTTAAAAATCGAAATTTATAAACGAAGTAGATATACTAAGTGATTTTTGTTTCAGCATGTAACCGCCGGGCGGTTAAGTGCATTGAGACAAGAGATCGACTCCCGTTTGGAGTGATATGTTATGTTTGAAGGATGTTTATGAAGTCTGCAATCCTTTTTTGAAGTCCTTCAAAGGCATTTAGAAGCGCCATTTTCTTACCAAAAATTAAAGACATATGAAAATGACAAGAAAACCGTGAATAACCCTAAAATATACTTGACAAAATTTAAAAAAAAAACGCAATGCACCAGAAATTTGCCAAAGCTAGAGACCCCCATACCTGCTCTTTTAAGACATATCGCAACCAGTGAAATAAATTGCTACGAACGGCTTAGGTCGAATATCATTCTAATGTTTTAAAGATAATAATGGTCGTACGAACTTGATCCTGGGAAAAGTATATCAGTTTTAAATCGCGGTTCACGCCGTCAACCTGTTCATAACATTCAAGGAGACTGGGTAAGTTTAAATGTACTCTCTCTCTAGGCAACGGCTTGAGTGAATACTTTGCAAATTTAGTTAGTACAAACAGTAACGCTAATTTGTGCAAATGCATAGGCAGCAGGAATAGTTGTTTTATATTTCTACCTGTTAATAATTGGGACGTAGCTTCACCTCTTATGCAATTAAAAATAAGTAGTTTGATTTGCGACTGTGATTACACACAAAAACGCCCGGTAGAGCACGTTAAATTTACATACTAGCACGGTACATAGACCTCATTTTGAATACGTCTTTTTTGTCTGGTATACAGTCAAACCCGTTTATAACGAACAGCAGGAAACGCTACGATCAGTTCGATATAGCAAGTTATTCGATATAGCAAAAAACATTTACAACGAACTTCCACGATGCGTTCCTTGTAAGGCGAGAGCTTTTCTTTCTCATCTCTTCGCTTCGCCCTTGTAACAACGCGGTGGAAAAATTTTATTTTTTTGCATGTGTGCAGATTTCTTTTTTTTTTTAACTTATCTCTTTTTCTGAATCAGTTCTCTTCGTGGGCAACCGTTTTGGGATAAAAAGCTTTTTTGTCTGTGTGGGCGTGCAGAGTGTATTTTTTAGCTTTCTCCTCCCCCTTCTGAATCGCTTCTCTTCGCTCAATTATGTTCGCAACTTTAGCTTTTGGAATTTTCTTTCTTTCCTACTTTTTTTTTTTGGGGGGGGGGGGGAAGGGAAAAACTAGAAGGCGATTGTTTGCGCGTTTTTGAAAACCTTACCGGGGGGGGGGGGGGGGGGGGGCAAAGTTCGATATAGCCAATATGTTGTTCGTTATAAAAATTAATTTTTACACGCATTTTTATTTAAATTTTAAGTGAGCTCGATATCAACAATAATTCGCTGTACGTGGGTTCGTTCTAAACGAGTTTCACTGTATAAGGACACTGCCGGTAGTGAAATAATCCGTTTTATATAAGAACGGAGATAAACACAATTTTAGAAATCAGCGACCAATCACAGTCTTCCCTGTATTTTCCAAATGCTTAGAAAAATTTAATCAGTCTCCCCTTATACATTTCACAAAGAGATATGATTTACTGTTATCATATCAATTTGCTTTCAAGAAACATCGTTCAACGGAGTTCGCTTTTTTAGTGAAAAAAGAGTATATACTCCAACTTTTCGAGGCAATAAAACAGGTAGCTGGCGTGGTTGTCGGTTTTACTAAAGCATTCAATTTTGTCGACCATAACATTCTACTTCGTTAATTACAATGGTACTCGAGGTCTGCATTTATCACTAATTAATTCATAGTTTAGTAACCACTCTTCATCTAATAATATTTCTAAAAATTAATCTGATGAAAAACGTGAAATTGTAGATTTTCCACAGAGACGCATAGTAGCGCTCCTCCATTTTATCCTACATATAAACGATATTATGGGTATAGATTCTATTACTAAATTTGTAACATATGCTGACAACACCGGCATACTTCTCTCTACCTCAAACTGTGTTGAACATGTAAATGCTGTTAATTTCACTTTATTAATATTAGGGATAAGGGCACGCGATAATGGACTAAACATTAACACTGATAAAAAAAAGGTATTATCTTTCGTCCTAAAATAAACAAGATTTTACGAAAAGACCAATCTTGTTTAATTCAAATCCCATAAAAATTGTGAATAATTTGAAAACTTTTTTTGTGAATAAGTCATGAAACAGTCATATTAATTATTTGATTTCAAGGTTGTGACATTTTGTCAGCGTGACGTACCGGCAGAGCTTAACTCCTCCAGTTGCTGTTAAAATAATTATTTAAAATGCGTTATTTATTCACACTTAGGTTATTGCAGCCTTGCCTGGCATAAAACCACAAAATGTATTCTTGGTAAAATTTATCTTCAGAAAAATGTTGAGATCTATCTACAATGTCCCTTGTGCTTCTAACACGTGCGATTATGTTCAATAATTTGCAGATAATAAAAACACATAACTTCTATGAATATAGAGTATGCATCACTATAAAAAACAAGAAAAAAAAAAAAACTCAAACATTTCTCAAACCCAAGACCCTCCGTCTTGGGTTTAAGAGGTTTGAATAAAAAAGTGCCCTGAATACAATTTAGTAGCTGTGTTTGAGACGTCTTGTGTTTGTCCCTTCTTTGTAGCCTCCGTCTTGGGTTTTTGAAATGTTTAACTTTAACCAGCTCGCCTGCCTTATTACGTTATCTTAAAAAAAGACTCGGATTTTAAGAGAATTTGTTTATTAGCACAACATATTATAATTTACGTGACCCACCAGAATGAGTATTGGAAGGTTCTTAAATGCCGATGAAATCCTGTACAATAAATGGTTAGGTATATAATTCAGAAGTTCCTCAACAGGTGCGTAAATATCAACCTCGAATCACTTGCTGTTAAGGCAGTTACGCTTTGTCTCTTGAATGTGTGAATATATAATGTGAATTCCCTACTTACTTATTAAAAGTAATTTTAATTTCAAAATTGTACAGAGGCACACCCCACTATAAATGACAAAGGAGTAATATTTCACCCTAGGATGCGCACGGGTCTAAATAAAAAAATAAATGTCAAACAAAGTGAAAAGCCCGCAAATAGTAAAACTTTGCGGCTGTTTAAACTTGAGAAATATATGTGACTAAATTGTTTGTTTGGACTCTTGTTTGTAAAGTTTGATACAGGAAACTTAGAGTTAATGCGTTCTGGGTTCTCATCAAAACTCAGTCAGATTCGTTTGAATACTAACACGAAGGAAGAGGTAACGGAACAAAGAATAACTGGGGAAACTGAAGCGTTTAATGAGGCGAACTTGTGCCCAAAAATAAAAGGGAAAAAAAAAAAAAAGATAACAACGGAGCGTCGCGAGCGTCGAAGATGGCGAAGCAGCAGGATCGAACGCTGAGGCGAAACTGACTTCGGATCGCCACGCGGAGCCCCTTATGTACACGCTTTGGCTTCTGGAATAATCGACCTAGAAAGTTCGGTGACTACAACATTCGTACCTCAAACAAGCAACAGAATTCTCGAATGTACCAGAACATTAAATTGCGAGAATAAATAAAAGACGCGTCACCCCCCACGAATCGAACCCTAGCTCTTCGCGTGGGAAGCAAGCACGATAACCGTTAAGCCCCGGCCACGCTGCCTACTTGGTCAGCTGCGCGCGCAGCATTACTCCCCCCTTTAAAAAGTGCATCGCCCCGATGCAACACAAAACAAAACATAGAAAAAATAAAAAGAAAGGCACACTAAAGAGTCCTTTGGAACACATAAGGTCCACAGTCCTATCGAGCGTAGTACGGCTCTAGGCGTACGACGTGGACGACTTCAGGTCGTGGTGGGCGGCGTGATTATGTTCTTGTTCCGTCGAGCATCACCTCGTAGTTCAGAACCCCAAGTCGACGAAGCATTTTGTAGGGTCCGAAGTAGCGCTTCAGGAGTTTGTCGCTGAGACCACGGCGGCGAATCGGTGTCCACACCCACACACGGTCTCCGGGATTGAAGCGAGCGTCGATCCGGCGAAGGTTGTACCGGGTAGCGTCCACACGTTGCTGATCTTGAATTCGGAGTCGGGCGAGCTGGCGAACTTCTTCGGCTCGTTGAGCAATCACCGGGGCTTCGGGGATCCCATCGTCAGCTGGTTCGTGGAGTAGAATCTCGTCAAGCATGGTCGTTACTTTTCTGCCGTACACCAGCTGAAACAGGGTTACTCTTGTGGTCTCTTTCACCGCCGTGTTGTAAGCAAACGTGACGTAGGGTAACACCTCGTCCCAAGTCTTGTGCTCTACGTCGACATACATGGAGATCATGTCGGCGACTGTCTTGTTGAGTCGCTCCGTCAGCCCGTTGGTCTGCGGGTGGTACGCAGTTGTACGACGATTGCTGGTGTGACTGAGTCGGAGGATTTCTTGGGTCAACTGTGCCATGAACGGTGATCCACGATCCGTAATCAGAACTTCTGGAGCGCCGTGCCGGACGACGATGGACTCGATGAAAAACTTGGCAACTTCCACAGCAGTCCCTGAAGGAAGGGCTTTCGCTTTTGAGATGATCTGTGGCGAAGATGATCCAGCGGTTCCCCGACGTCGACGGCGGAAAAGGGCCAAGTAGATCCATTCCGATCTGCTGGAAGGGTGCAGTTGGAAGAGAAATTGGCTGCAGGAGTCCGGCCGGCCTCGTCGGAGCTTTCTTGCGTCGCTGGCACTTGTGGCATGATCGTGTATATAGGTGGACGGTCTTGGGGAGCTTGGGCCAGTAATACCTCTCACGAATACGTTCAGTCTCCGGCTGTAACCAAGGTGTCCGGACGTCGGGTCGTCGTGGCAGGCTTGGAAGATATTCTCTCGAAGGTCGGTCGGGATTACCAGCAGCCACGACAAGTTGTTGTCCCTGAAGTTCTCTTTGTAGAGTACACCTTGTCGCATGACGAAGGTCGAGAGGGCTCGTGAGAAAACACGTGACATGGTACTCCCGCGCCCTTCCAGGTGCTCTATTACTGCGCGCAGCTCAGGATCGTCTCGTTGACGTCGTGCCATGTCGTCGGTGTTCACTGAACCTAGGAAGCACTCGTCTTGATCGTCGTCGCTGCTGCCGGAAGGTGTTTCGACGTGCGCTCGAGACAGGCAGTTGGCGTCGCTGTGCTTGCGGCCTAACTTGTAGACCACAGTCATGTTGAACTCTTGTAGTCGGAGACTCTATCAAGCGAGGAATCCTGACGGGTCCTTAAGGTTGGCAAGCCAGCAGAGCGAGTGGGTCCGTGACTACGCGGGACGGGCTTCCGTATAAGTACGGACGAAACTTTGTGATTGTCCAGAAGACCAGAATGCATTCTTTCTCAGTCGTGGAGTAATTTTTCTCCGCCTTGAACAGTGTCCGACTTGCGTTGGCAATGACTCGTTTGGTGCCTTCTTGTAGTTGAACCAGTACCGCGCAAAGTCCTGCGTTACTTGCGTCCGTGTATATCTCGGTTTCCGCATCCTGATCGAAATGTCCAAGAACAGGAGGAGTCTGGAGTAGTCGCTTCAGCTCGTCGAATGCCTGCTGCTGCTCTTCGGCCCATTCGAACTTCTCGGCGTCCTTCGTGAGGTTTGTGAGCGGTGCAGAGATCCTTGCGAAATCCCGAACGAAGCGCCGATAGTATAGCACATAGGCCAAGTAACCTGCGCGCGGCCTTCTTGTCTGTCGGCACTGGAAATGCTGCGACAGCGCGAGTCTTCTTTGGGTCCGGGCGAACGCCTACGTTACTAACCACGTGACCTAGGATCTTCAGTTCGTCATAAGCGAAGCGACACTTTTACGGTTTGAGGGTGAGTCCGGCGGTCCGTATGGCTTGGAGAACAGCTCGGAGTCGTCGCAAATGCTCGTCAAAGTCGCCGGAAAACACTACGACGTCGTCGAGGTAGACGAGACAGCTCTGCCACTTCAGTCCTGCCAGTACGGTGTCCATGACACGCTGGAAAGTTGCTGGCGCCGTGCATAGGCCGAAAGGCATCACCTTGAACTCGTACAGGCCATCCGGCGTGACGAAAGTTGTCTTCTCTCGGTCCCGTTCGTCGACTTCGATTTGCCAGTAGCCACTCTTCAGGTCCATCGATGAAAAGTATCGAGTGTGGCGCGGCCGTTCTAACGTGTCGTCCATACGGGGGAGTGGATAGACGTCTTTCGTCGTTACCGCGTTCAGCTGCCGGTAGTCCACACAGAACCTAAGCGTTCCGTCCTTCTTTTGAACCAGTACGACTACATGGAGAGGCCCGCGGACTGCTTGAAAGCTAGATTATGTCGTCGTTCAGCATCTCTTGAACTTGCTCCTGGATTACGTCCCTTTCTTTAACGGAGACTCTGTATGACGATCGATGCACAGGGCGCGAGTCATCCTCGGTAATGATGCGGTGCTTCGCAACGGCGGTTTGGCGTACGTTCGACGACGTCGCAAAGCGGTCGGTGTATTCGGCGAGGAGGTCAACCAGCTGCCGTCTTTTCGGGCCCGGAAGCTTAGGGTCAATATCGAGCTGCGCTGGCGACGTACCGTCTTACTAAGGTGGCGAGGATTCTTCAGTAATCGCAGTGATTTCGACGGAGTTCCGGCGTTCCTCGACGTGGCCCACGGTTGCACCTTTCGTGAGATGTTGCGTTTTATTTCAGAAGTTCGTCACGAGGACTACAGTGCGGCCATCCTGAAATTCAGAAACTCCTCTTACGATGCCTATTCCTCTTCCCAGGAGCAATTGAAGGTTTCCCTCCAGAAAAACTTCGCCGGGTAGCTGCATCGGTCATGACGGTTGCGACAACACTTGATCGCGGCGGCAGGTTCACGTGGTCGGCAGCAACTCTGGCGGCGGCTTTCGCTGTTTGGGGCTTCCCTGAAGGCGGAACAGGCGTACGCAGCGTCAATCTGTTCTCACCAAAATTGATGACAGCGCCGTATTCACACAGAAAGTTCATGCCGAAAATGACGTCTCTGGCACAGTCTTGTAGAATGGCGAATTTCACAGGACACGTCTTGCCGTAGATCTCGACGCAAGCAGTGCATCTTCCGACTGGCGTGATGAGATGTCCCCCGGTGGACCGTATCTGTGGGCCATCACACAACGTCGTCACTTTCTGAAGGCGTTGGGAGAGCCTCCCACTGAGGACGGAGTAGTCTGCTCCAGTGCCGACGAGAGCCGACGCGTCGTGGCCGTCGATACCGACGTGTAGGTTATTCTTCACCATTGCAGGAGCGTCGTTTCGGTCTCTGGTGGTGTTTGAGTGGGGGCCCTCCGACGTTCGTGGAGAATCTTGGCGTCGGTCATATTCGGCAACTCCACCTCCAGGGGTTGCCGCGCCTAGTTTCCCCGGCGAGGAGCGAGGGGCGACAGGCTTTCACGTCGGGGTCGGTGCATCGGCGAAGCTGGACGTCGTGGCGACGGCGAAAGGGACACGCGGCGAGCTGCAGGCGGGGGTGACTGAGGTGTTCGGAGGTATTCTTCGATCTCCCGCTGTCGTTCACCATAACGTGGACGTGGATCGTTCGGATGGAAGCCACGCAGCCCCATTTGCCGGTAGGGGCAGCGGCGGTAGATATGGTCGGCTTCCCCGCAGTGGTAGCACAACGGGCGTCGATCGGCCGTCCTCCACACGTCGGTTTTCCTCGGCTATAGTTGTTCCGGGCGGACATACTGGACTTCTCCTTCCGGGCGCCGAGGATGTAACAACATCGGTGTGTCTCGCCGGGGTGGCGCCGTGGCTTGGCGGTCAGCTTGCGGAGGTAGTCGGGCCATGGCGGCGTAGCTCAACGTCGGTTCCTCCGGCGTCGTCGTGTTGATCCGGACTTCAGGTTGGAAGGCTCTGTGAACCTCTTCTCGAACAACCTCGGCGAGCGACAGTGAGGATGGGCGATCTGCGGCGGGGAGCATCTTGCCGGGCTCTTCCCGGACGATGTCGCGGACGATTTGTCGAAGGCCGTCGACACCGGCGGTGTTCAGGTCCAGTCCGTAAGATGCGACAGTTGGAGGAGCAGACACGCCGGCGAGTCGATGGTAATGGCTTGCTCTGGCCGACAGCGCGCGCTCGATGTTAGTAGCTTCAGCCACAAAACCGTCGACGGTTGTCGGAGGATTGCGGACAAAGCCCCTGAAAATTTCATCCTTCACGCCACGCATGAGGACGCGAAGCTTCTTCTCCTCGGCTGCCTACGGATCGGCTCAGGCACATAGGCGCATGACATCCTCAACGAAGCTGGTCACGCTTTCGTTGGGGACCTGCACCCTTGCTTAGAGAAGGTCCTCCGCTCGCTGCCGACGGTGGTGGTTGAGGAACGTTCGCTTCAACTCGGCGGCGCAGGACTCCCATGTAGTGAAGGACGCTTCGTGGTTTTCAAACCAATGCCTCGCAGTTCCTTCGAGTGCGAAGTAGAGATTGTGAAGGTATTGCTCAGTCGTCCATCCGTTGTGGCGGGCTACACGTTCATAGTGTTGCAGCCAGTCTTCAATATCCTCATGGACGTCTCCGTGGAAAGGCGTTGGAGCTCTGGGTGCGACGGGCAGGTGTATACGACGGCAGAAGCGGCCGGGGTCTGCGCCTGGTTTGCAATCGTCGTCTTCGGCTTAGTCCTTGGGTGGCAAGGGTCCTAATTCCGGGAGTAGGCCAAGGTTGCGGTGACTTGATCGGATCTCGGTCTGGTCTTCGTTGGGTCCTTGGGGGCTTGGGTTCGGACTTGCACTGCGGGACCTCGGAGGGAAGCGCTGCACGGACATGCGGTACTCCGCACCTCCAACAAAATGTCACGAATGAAGAGGTAATGGAACAAAGAATAACTGGGGAAACTGAAGCATTTAATGGAGCGAACTTGTGCCAAAAGTACAAAAGGACAAAAAGATAACGAAAGAGCTGTCGCGGGCGTCGAAGGTGGCGAAGCAGCAGGATCGAACGCTGAGGCGAAACTGACTTCGGATCGCCACGCGGAGCCCCTTATGTACACGCGTTGGCTTCTGGAATAATCGACTTAGAAAGTTCGGCGACTAGAACATTCGTACCTCGAACAAGCAACAGAGTTCTCGATTGCACCAGAACATTAAACTGCAAGAATGAATAAAAGACGCGTCACGCCCCACGAATCGAACCCTATCTCTTCGCGTGGGAAGCAAGCACGATAACCGTTAGGCCACGGCCACGCTGCCTACTTGGCCACGCTGCCTACTTGGCCAGCTGCGCGCGCGGCAATATTCTTACCACAATGATTCGGCTATTTAGTGTGACGCGAGAAACGATGTAAATAATTTGAGCAAATACGTGCTGCATCTTGGCATCTCCCGCTCCTTTTAATGTCCAAGTGCTCTTGCCTTAAATTGTACGCTGTCATCTCCTCCGGAACAATTATTGATGGCTCCGCATATGCTGTCCAGAAACTAAAAGAAAAGGGTAAAAACCAAAGAAAAAAGTGATTAAGTTAGAAAGCGATGAACAATCTACCATTTTCAAAATTACTTATTGCAATTTTGATCACAATTATCATCTGAGTGTATGGCATCTGTGCCAAAATTTGTTGGCGGCTTTCTTTGATGAGTAAAGACGTTGAGAATATTAATAAAGGAAGGACACATGAGTCCTTTACGTTCGAGACGTCTCGAGATAACACGTCGTACGAATTAGATGCAACGACTGCGTATGCGTTTTTTTCGGAGTGTGATTCAATCAATTTATTTTTACGAGTTTGGCTTTAATAACCTTTGATGGAGGAAATTCAATCAAGAGGCTCATAGAACGTCGCTTTGTACTGGTTAATTTATACCTTGACATCATCTAAACCAAAATAAACCACGATAACATTATGAAGTGATCGAATAACCAGCTCTCAACAGGGCGTAGGGTTGGGCTAGTTGGTTGGGCATATTAGTTGGTTTGATATTTTGGTGCGCGTTAAAAACCCCAGGCTAGAAGTCGTACTGCACTGGCTAAATTGATCATCTACAGTGGGTAGCAATGTCGCCATGTTCTGGCAGACTAAACTCCCGCTGTATAAACAACCAACGACTAATTTGTTTTTTGTTTTGCCCGATAAAATACAGTTTCATTAGCTTGAACGTGATCATTCCACTGAGATGAGACTATTCGGGTGGAAAAGATAAAAAAGGAGGGAACGTCCAACTATGGTGCCTGGAACGCGTCTCCGACTGGTGTGTTTACCGCGTCCAAAAAAGTGGTCCCTCGATTTCCGCCTGATGACGTCATAGAAGTGTCATGCTGTCGCCGGTTGCGACCCTGGCGGTGTCTCAGCAGCTGCGGTGGATGTTTCAGACGCCTGTTCTGCTGCAGGTCGCTCTTCAATTCGACAGTCCACGGAAGCTACAGCAGCTGAAAGTTGGGACGCCTGGGACGCCGTGACGACAGCGACACTCGCGTTCGCTCGTGCTTTTCGCCAGCATTTCTATGACCAACCGCCAGGATCGCGACAGGATACAGCATGACACTCCGGCTTCTGTGACATCATTTGTTGCCACTTGGGGACCACTTTTGATGTATGGACGGGATAGGACGCTAAACACACCAGTCGGAGACGCGCTCCAGGCACCATAGTCCAACCAAGCCTATACTAAGCTATTCTTCACGGGTGACTGTTGCTATGGCCATTAAGGAGCAGCGTTTTATTTTTCCTCTTTTTGTACGTTGGTGCATTTCTATTCGAATCGGCGATGTCTCGAGACCTCTAGAAGTACGCGGATGGTAAAGCGCCGATAGATCTATTAAGGTTTTCTGGCGTAGTTCGGATGTGCCACAAGTCCAAGAGAAGTAGCTGTAGGTGGTTGATTTGAACGTTGAGAATTGAAAGAACACCCGCATTCTCAACGTTGAAACCAACCAGTTACCGCAAGTTTTCTTGGAGTCGTGGCACATAAATCTATGCAAGAAAACACAAATAGACATGTCGAAGTTTTATCACCCGCCTACTTTTACAGGCTTCAAGATATCACCAACCAACAAAACGCACAACTGGAAGCGAAACGAAGAAAGCCTGGCCACTGACGACCCTCTGCTCATAAAAATGAGAAATTTAAGGATGCGCCCACCGTCAAAACGGCGAGTGTTCGCGCCACGAGGGACCAAGAATAAAAACGGCGGGAAATGCCGATAATAATATTCTCGCCAGAGGTGTGCCACCCTGGTGCCTGGAATGCGTCCCCGAATGGTGCGATTCCTCCGTCCAAAAGGAGTGGTCCCTCGATTTCCGCCCGGTGACGTAGTAAAAGTGTCACGCTGTCGCTGGTCACGATCCTGGCGGCGTCTCAGCAGTGGTTCTGTACCTGTTCTGCTGGAGGTCGCTCTCCAGTTTGACAGTCCACTGAAGTTTTAGCAGCAAGAAGTTAGGGACGCCGGGACAAGAGCGACACTGGCGTTGGCTCGGGATTTTCGCCAGCATTTCTACGACCAACAGCCAGGATCGCGATATCCCGATAGGAGGACACTCCGGCTTCTTTGACGTCATTTGTTGTCAGTTCGGGTCCACTTCTGATGTATGGGCAGGATAGGACGCTAAATACACCAAGTCGGAGACGCCCTTCAGGCACCATAGCACAACCAAGTTCCACTGGCTCAGGTTCTGAGGACGGCACGTGCTCTGCTGTTCTTATTTCGTTTCGCCATGAGTGTACATCTACACCATACAGTTTTACGATCCTTCTGTGTGCTTTTATCGAGACGTTGGTAGGCTACAAAAACAAACCATTCCAAAACGTCCTAAATGACAAATTTTCATTTTCAGGACTGCGGGATTTTGGACAAGGGGACACGCTTTCGTAAAGCCACCGACACATGGGGAAAGCGAGGAAGGAGGCACAAACAATTTGTGAGCATTAGTGTATCAAAATGTGTTGGCCCTCTAGGAGACGCATCTAAAATCACGCTACCTGCATAGATGTCGCTTTACTTCTTTTTCAATTTGGTGTTGCGTTAGTAAGGATGCCGTAAATAAGGTTAGTCATATTTTTTTTCTATTTCAGTTAGGTAAATTAATTATTCGTTTCCTTATATTGGAAGCCGGGAGGAAAGCCCATCTAGAAAATTATAGATAACGTACCTTTAGAGACAACTCAATTTATCAATATAAACGCATTCTTCTCTAGGAAATGCAAAATTATAATCATGCTGGATTTAACTAGCCTATCGTTATAATTTTAAATCAAAATGTGCGAGTGATTTATTAAATGGTTCGGAGAGCAAATGGATATGAATAGCGTCTGCTGCCAGAAACGGAAACTATTTTACTCTATAAATTCTCGCAAATCGGTGATAACTTCAAATCAAAGACCACTAACTTTTGAAACATTAAAATTTAGTTACAACTAATAATTAGCGCAATATTCGGGTGAAGTGTGAGCTGTCATCGATGCGCTATTTATTTGAGCAATATAAATATTTTTTTTTTCTCGTAGACACCCGTTACTTGAAGTCAGTATTTTTGCAGTGACTTCTTCAAACCCACCAATAACGTAGCAGGGCTGTTTACTTACCTCAATGGTATCAGGGGGACTTGGGTTTGGTTTTATTTGTAACATAAAGTGCACGCAGTGGTCGAACAAGTGCTTAGTCGCCCGACCAATGTCGCGTGCCAAGAGAAAAGCTGAAATAGGAAACAAATCAGAAAGTAGTTGGTGTGAGTCCGAGGGGCACCGACGTTACACTGCAGCAAAACCGCGGTATAAGAAATCTTTCTTACCATCCTTGCTTGAACATTTATGAAAGCACAACACTCCGAGCTCAATTCTTGAAGCGAGGAAATAAATCTCGATAAATAATGCGAACGTGAATAAGGCCTGATCGAGTGAATGGGCCTGTGCCCGCGTAACAGCTTAAGCCGAATGTCTCAGTGTTCACACGCGCTGTAAATGAGAACAGATTTTCCGCCTCATATATTTACTGAACGACTATAGTTCATTGGAATGATTGAAACTCCACCGGTTCTGTACAGTGCTCAACGAAACGAGACGGACCAGCGGAGCGCATGGCCTCGTGTCCCTGTGGCGCCATCTGCAGGGAGAAGCGGTCTATCTGGTGTCGCGAGTTGCACATGCCCACAGCTGAGCCAAGCACTCAGCGGCTGTTCGGGCTCGGTGCACAGCCTCTGATAGTTGATGAACGCTGGCTATGAGTTTGCAACATGCCAGCGTCACATTAGTGTCAGCAGGCCAATTGACACTAATAAATTTGCTGTAGTCCATTGCCCTATTTCTTTGTAACCATAACAAGAATGCACTGTGTTTTCATTTATTAAACATCTGTGTTGTTTTAATGTTGAAATTTTCACTGCCTCGTATAAGCCATTGGGCCCTTAAGAAAAAATAAATTATGATTATGATGATAACGTGCTAATAACGAATCACTATTTTATATATTACCTAGGGTTTAGCGTTTCAATATTTTGCAGATAAAATCTAAAAGCAGTCGACGGTACATATATAAGGTGGTCCAAGTCGCCAGGCTCGATCTAAAATGGACCGTAAAAATCGGCGCCTGCACGTAGCAATCTAAACTTCTCGTCAAAGGTGTATATCACAGATTGTTTTTTTCTTGTAAAATTACAAAGCGTGGTTCTCTTTCTGTAAAAAATAAGGCCAAAGAACTTGCCAGGGTCTACGGTGGGCAGCGACGCAGACGACAGGGGTTCAGTAGCGGGGTGTGTTCGGCGTTCGTATTGATAGATGGCGTCGGGAGCAGCGTCCGAAGGTGCAGCCAACCAGCGAAAGAAAGCGGACGACACGCAGACGAAATCCGTTGGCGGCAAAAGCGCCGCCGTTATGAAGACGCGTTTTTTTACTATAAGTTTTTTTTTATTGTCAACGTTTATTTTTAACCGAAAGTACATTTCAAAAAGATTATGTTTATTTTAATTAACCACAATGGTCGCGAGCCGTCGCGATAAGGAGGTAGCGCCATCTATCAATACGAACGCCAAACACACTCCGCTACTGAACCCCTGTAGTCTGCGTCGCCGCCCGCCGTAGACCCTGGCAAGTTTCTTGGTCCTATTTTTTACAGAAAGAGAACTACGCGTTGTAATTTTACAAGTAAAAACCTACCTGTGAAATACACCTTTGACGAAAAGTTTAGATTGCTACGTGCAGGCGTTGATTTTTACGGTCCATTTTAGATTGAGCCTGGTGACTTGAACCACCCTATATTTCGAATAAAACTTATCCGAAAAAAAAAAAAAAACAATTTGGGGACTGCTGGATACTGAAACCTTGATCACGGTTGTCATCCCTTTCTAATATCCTGGAAAGGTGTACGCACGTTTCTTTTTGTCTGCACTGTTCTGAGAATGGTTACTAAAATGTAGTCGCATCCCATCATCAGAAAACAAAGACAAGGTTCATGCGGCAATAGTGGAACACATCTCACCCCCTTTTCCCACCATACTTAAGCCTGTTTCCCGCACACGCCACTTTCCCAGAGGATCATTCACCTTGCTCCGTCCACATTTTGTTGAAGTCTAAACTTGACATCTGCGTTGACGGCAGAGGTTCGAGAGACTCGTTCAGACATTTGAGTACCTTCGCTCCGTGGGTGCGAGACCGGAGAGACTCGTAATTGGGTCAAATAATACTTAGGTTTTAAACTTGATGGCGGCGCGGTAATATTGACTGCAACATTTATCAAGTACAGTCAAACCCGTTTATAACGAATAGCAGGAAACACTATGATCAGTTCGATATAGCAAGTAGTTCGATATAGCAAAAACCATTTACAACGAACTTCCCCGATGCGTTCGTTGTAAGGCGAGAGCTTCTCTTCCTTACTCTTCTCTTCGCTTCTGCCTTGTAACGACGCGCTGGATTTTTTTTTTCTTTTTTGCATGCGTGCAGAGTGTTTTTTTAGCTAATTTCCTCTTCTGAATCGCTTCTCTTCGTGGGCAACCACATTGAGATGAAAGTTTTTTTTTTTTTTTGCGTGCATGCAGTGTTTTTTTTTTTTAGCTTTCTCCCCTTCTGAATCGCTTCTCGTCGCTCAATTTCGTTCGCGACTTGAGCTTTTGGAATTTCCTTTTTTTTTCCTACGTTTTTTTTTTTGGAGGGAAGGGACTGGCCAGGAGACGATTGTTTGTGCGTTTTTAGAAGCCTTCCCAGGGGGGAAAGTTCGATATAGCCAATATGTTGTTCGTTATAAAAAGTACTTTTTACATGCATTTTTATTGAAATATTTTGTGAGTTCGTTAGTGACAATAACTCTCTGTACATGGGTTCGTTCTAAACGGGTTTCACTGTATACTACCAAGTACGAATGAAATGCAAAGTGGGGAAACCTAGAGGCAACCACCGATAAAACTACGGGGTGGAAGGCGGGGAAGGGGGAGGGGAGGGGCCTGTGATTGTGCGTGTCTATTCCGATGTGCACACCTCGTCACCCGCCTTTCCAGTTCCCGGCTTTGTCAGTTCTTATACTCGGTGTCACCTCATGAAAAAAAAAAAATCAAGTTTCGCGCATTGCAAATATGCCGCGCGAAGTATAGTTCTCACGAGATTTCGTTTTCAGAGGAAGAAGCTGTGCTTTTGGCGTTTTAAACGTAAACGTCTAGATAAATACGTTTTAAAGTATTTACCTCCTCTTTATGATATATATATATATATATATATATATATTAGTGGTGAAGGTTTAAAAATGCCCACGTTGATATATGGGCAAAAGTAGGATGCGCAGACACAGCAAACGCAGGATGATAAAAATTATAAAGAGTAATTTAATGGCGAAAAATGGTCACACAAGAAAAAAGAGTGAAGTGCCGAAAAAAAGTTGTATTAGTTTAAAAGAATAATCAAGGCTAGACACAGGAACGCTAGTTACGCGGGGAGAAAATACTTGAAAAAGGACGGAATAAACGTTAAATCTAAATACAAGAACCTACAAAAATAAATTTTATGATAAAAAATAGAATAAAAAATTAAAAAAAAAATGAAAATAAGAAAGGGGCCTGACGTCCGTCGACGTTTCGACAGTGGCACTGTGTTCTTTAGGACGGAAGCCAACATGGCACAGTAGGTTGGTTCATACAAGATCTAAGGGGACAGTGTTGTTAACGCGAAAGCTCGAAGGGGCTTGTAGGAAAAGGGAAGCGCGGGGGATTCTGGCGGCGAGTCCCCTTTATGTGCAGTTATAAAACTGCATAGCAAAACTAACTCACATTTTTTGTTAAATGTTTTAACGATATCTTTTTACGATGTTCAAATCGCACAGATAATCTACACTTGCCTGTTTCGGTATTTGCTCAGTATTTGCTTGTCTGCTAATTCTCAAATGTTCTGGAGCACGGAGTCCACTTACCGTCTCGTTTATCGATGTTGCAGTTGTCAGCGCGTACCGCAAACGCCAACAATAAAATATTTATGAATACCTGGGTCGAAAACAACATTCTGTTGCACTGAGTGGAGAGTTCCTTAAAATGTGCAACAATCGAAGTGCCCCGAAGCGTCGCTGAAATGCGTGGCAGCGTTTACTCTGCAAGCAGGTGGTCTCATCTGCGCCGTCTGCACAAGGCCAGGCGTAAACAAGCTGTCCCCTTTGTGCCATTTATATCGAGAACTGCTAGTCCAATGCCACGAAAAAGTCATTAGGCACGACACCAATCGTGCATCACGATCAGGTGTTCAAACGTTCAGGGATGTTTTCTGATATCAAATGAAGTCTGTGTGTTCACCAAAAAAGGAAGACAGTGCGGAGTTGCAGAGACCAGTAGCGACCTATAGTAGTAGAGAATTTAAGAGTTCAGGGGAAGCTCTTCCACCTTCTCTCCACTCTAGCAAAGCGAACGGTGGAGAGGAGGATGTCCCCTCTCCAGCATTCGATCTGATCAAGTGGAAAGAGGTGGGAGGAGCTTCCCTGAACTCTTGACCTGTCACTGATGATAGCGCAACTGACAGCGAAGAAACGCAGCCGTGGCTTATAAGTTATATGTTCAGGAGCCCAGTCGTTGGAGCTCCGTGGTTGTTCAGTAGTGGCAGTGTGTGTTAGTACCAATCTGCCATGGCAAGTCACCTGGCCACAGGACCTTTTTATGGCAAATTTGCAGGTCCTACCAGAGTGCAATGCCGTGTCTATTGGGATACGCATAGAACTGCTTCTTCAATAACTTGCAAGCCCCTCAGTGAAGTGTGTCCTGCGTTTAGACTTTTCTCCCTGCATGCAGTTACTCCACAGGGGCGTGCAGCAGTCCGAAATGAATTTTCGTGGTTTGCATTTCAAAGATTCTTGCCATCATCTGAACATCATTTTTGTGAAGAGACTAAAATAAATTGATTCAAATGAGCTAGTGGCTATGTTATGTATTTCGCCGTCATTTCTAAGATGCTAAAGTTGAGGCTTGGGCGAGTTGGTACGATATGGTTCGAGATTAAAAACAGCGCAAAAGACGAAGGACCAGACGAAAGCGTAATTTTGCGGTCAATAAACTCAGTTGTAAGTCAGCGCTGTGTCCGTGTTAGTTCTTCGTCTGGTCCTTCGTCTTTTGCGCTGTTTTTAATTACGGTAAAAAAATTTACTTACGGCAAAAAAGTTTGCCGTAAGTTTGGTTACATCTGCTAAGGCATGATTATTTTTAATTTATTAGCTTAAAACCTTTTTTTGAAAGTGTAGTCGCTATACGAATAACATTTGTCACCGAATATACTCACGAAGAAATATATAAGGGCAAGAAGACTTGCCTTCAAAAAAGTGGCGTCGAGTTCTCGTCTTAGTGATTAGATGTTTTGACAGATCATAGTTATACTCTGAACAGGTTTATACAGTTCGGATGACTGTTCGCGAAAAAAAAAAAAAAACACATTACAACGATGAAATTACAAATTGTGACTACAAATACTTTGTGAAGTTTCTTCGTTCAACAAGACCTTAAATGGAGACTGAGACTCTAATTAGTCTCAGTCTCCAATGTTAAGAGCAGTCTTTTTAGCCTTTTCTTGCTATCTGAAAACTGTACTAAAACTGCACGTAAGGAAAAATAAACCGCTTTGAAATTGAAAGTAAGAACGCGCATTAATTTGTGCTGGACATAAGGGGATCCTGGATGCACCCCTTCATTGTTGACGGCACCAACACTTCTCGCCGCGGATAACTAAATCAAACGTTTATTTGCCATTTAAACCTTCGGCGTTCCATCGGCGAGGAAGAAAGGTGACAGGCAGGAAGAGGACGCGAAGGACAAATCCACAAAATGTTTCGAACGTAACAATGTTTAAATTACAATATTGTGCTCGAGACGCGTAAACATACATAAATGAATAAGAAAGCACAAAGCTACACTAAGAATTCTGGAGCATCTGCTCTCCCGCAGAACACGTGGAGCAGCCAATTGCTGCCATCTACGGAGGGAGCTCGACCAATGCCGGGCTGATGCCACAAACGTGAGACCTCAAACAACGACACGCTCTCTTGCAACGGAGCACGTTGAAAAGCCATGCTCAGTGCCACAGCGCAGACAGTTTTTCTTTGTTTCTTTATACATATTACTAGTCTAGCCATTCACCAAGCTTCCTGCGTAGATCGTAAGCGATTGGCACCCCCATGTCTTCTGTGGGAAAGCAGACGCTCCAGAATTTAAGACCCAAGAAGCCATATGAAACTCTCCAGCCATTGATACAGAAGTCGTATCTATCGGAACGTCATCGCTTTTTTTTTTAAATTTTTGTTTGGTACAGTATTTTGCGGCACTACGTACCGTTTCTACAGTATACAGACCCAATTAATTTTACAAAAACCTACAGCCTCTTCGAACTTTCTCCCGTAAAATAGGGTGATTTGTTTATTCCGAAGGGCGTTAGCGGAAACGGACCGTCGGTATTTGGTTTCGGTTTCTCCTACGGAGTCATCGACAGCTCAACAAACACAGGGCGTGGTCTGTCATGACCACGAGCCTTGCTTTGTTAATTTTTCTTCGGCCTTTCTATTGGGTGATGCCACATCCTTATTGGCTGCAGTAATTAGATGCTCAGCACTCGTCACGCCTAGTGTTTTTTAAGCAGTCAGGGACTACAGTCGGTGACGCAAAACGTCTCCCGATAAAAAAAAAAGTCAGTCGACTTCAACTTTTCCTCTCCCCCCCCCCCACCCCCCCCTTTCCCGGGTTGCCGCCATGTTGTACGCAAAAGTGGCTACTCGTCACGTGACCACGCAAAAGCCGTGAGGTCCCCTGTAAGATGGCAGCGCCCAGAGCTGGTGTATGCGAGTTGGTTCGGTGCGCAGTGTTCGTGATGTGCCTCTGCTTGCCGACGATTTCGTGCTTCTTCGGGCTCTCTTACGCAGGTATAACGCGAAGATCTGAAGGAGTGAGACTTTATACGCTTATTGGGCAAGATAGCTCTGGATATGCACCCTTTCAAAAGATCTGGCAACAGCGAAAATCCGCTGAACGAGTCCAACAACATTGGGCGGCCGACGCCATGAAGAAGGGCTCCGTTGAGGCCGGTACAGTTGTTTACACTGTGGCGTTCTTGCGTTCCCTCGATCCCTTCGCCTCGTTATGGCTGCAGGTAGCGTTTTCCCTATCACGGGTTGGGTAAACGGAATTTCCCAACTCCCAGCCGTTAAAGGGGTACTCCGGCGATTTCTTCATGGTCCCCGATTTGCTTGAAATATTGCTAAACTCGCCAAACAACATCGCTAAAATGGTATCCCAAATATTAGGTTAAAATAATTTTTTTTCGCGAATTTATTGAATTTACAATTCTGGTCCCCACCATGTTTTTCAAACTGAAAGTCTTTACTGGCAACAACGAAAAAGTGACGTCAGTGGAAGTGCAGGAGTTCACACTTTGGACTGCAGAATTTGTTCCCAACTGATTTGAAGCAGTTTCCTGAAGTCAAATGAATGCTTTGGAAGCTCGCTCTAGGATCTGCGCTCCAGCACGAAACAAATGATTGGCATATTCTATGTTTTAGACTGCTCGCTCGACTAGCAAGCCTGCCCGCCACTGACGTCACGGCACTGAAAAGTGCGGGTATATTTGAATGTTGTTTTTTGCATCATTTTCATTTGCCAATTTCGCAATAACTATTATGAATTTCGCGATACTAAATAGCATACCGGAAAGGGTAAAGGCCGGGGAGTAAGAAAATATAGTTAGTTGAGGTAGTTCAAAAATCGCCGTAGTACCCCTTGTGGGTCGCCTGTCAGTACCGCCCGATCAGGCCGAGTTCCATTCGCCCTAAGGAAGCCACACGGGGAGCGCTATCATCGAGAAAGGTTTACTTGATACTCAATTGTGTGAGTCGGCCGGGTGCTGCGGAGGGCCAAGGCTGCCTTGTGGTCCGGGTCTTCCCTGGGCTTGCCCAGCACCGTCTCTTCCATTCGTCACGGCACCTGGAACTGTCAGTGTCCTCGTGCGCACCCCACGAGCCTCCCCCTTCTTCGTCTTCGCCGCTCTCGGCGCCGTCCCTCCGCGTGCCGTGCCGCTCACTGTCCCCCACACTCGCCTCCCCTCAAGCCTCAAACTCCGGGGGGGGGGGGGGGGGGGTCCGAAGCATCCAGAGTCACTGGGCCGAGTCACTGGACTCCAGGTCGCCCATCTCCGCGTCGCTGGTGGCGGTGAACGTGCGTCAGGTAGTCCGTGAACTCCTGGTAGGGGGACTTGATGAGCTCCCGCTCCCGCCACAGGTCCGGAGTCAGGTAGCGGTACGTCTGTTGGATGAACAGGTAGGTGGTCTTGGCAAAGTTGCCCAGGGTGGCCGTCGAGCCGCGGGCCGAGGTGTTAACAGCCCTCGATGCCCGCCATGTGCAGCAGCTTCTTGGGCACTGGGGCGGACACGATGCCTGTGCCGTGGGGCGCCGGGATCAGCCGCACCAGGACGCTGCCACCCCTGCCGGTCACCTTGCAGGGGACGGTGTGGGGCTTTCCGATCTTGTTTTCAATAGCCCCTGCGGACGGGGATGACGAACAGCCTGGCCAGGATGATGGCTTCAAGGATGACCGTGGACATCTCTTTGGAGTACTTGACACCCAAGCCCACTGGCCGTTGAAGTCCCTAATGGCCACAAAGGCCTTGAAGCGGGTGCGCTGGCAGGCGCGTGTCTGCTTCTGCACCGGCATGATCTTCAGCACCTCGTCCTTCAGCGTGTCCCTGGGACTTCCTCGGTCCTCCGCGTCTCCGCCGCCCTGCCTTCTTTGACGTGGTCGACGTCGGGATTGTTCACACCGTCTTCTGCCAACCACGTTGACCACCCTGACGGTTGGTTCGTCTTGCTCCTTGCAAACCAGGTTGACCACCCTGACGGTTGGTTCGCCTTGCTCCTTGCCAACAAGGTTGACCACCCTGTCGGTTGGTTCGCCTTGCTCTTTGCCAACCAGGTTGACCACCCTTTCGGTTGGTCTGGCCGGTCTCCTGCCAAACGGGTTGACCACCCTGCGACTGGTCTGGCCGGTCTTGTGCCGAACGAGTTGACCACTCGGTGCGTTGGGCTGACTGGTCCTTTGCCAGAAGGGTTGACCACCCTGGGAGGGGGTCCGGCTTGCCCCGCCGGTATCCCGGGAGGTGGAAGTTCGCCCTCCTGGATGGCGCCACCCATTCTGGTTCCTCCGGGAGCATTTCTGGACAGAACAAGCTCTATTAACATCTTGCAAAGATTAGATCAAGTTCTAGGCCGCAGATTATAGCGCCGCGCAGAGCCCCTATCAGATCTCTCACCGACGGGTTCGTGCACTGTTCGGCTACCGCGTTTATGCCGCGTTGCCGGTCGCGCGCGAGAGTCACGCGGAACGGAGGATTCCTCGTTTTGTTCACGTTCATCGTCATCCCGATCACGAAGATGGTACTTTTTCAGGTCTGAGATGTGGACCGGGCCAGACTCCTCGCTCGCATTTTCCTGAGCAAGCCTGTAGGTAAGACGTGACAGTCGTGCCTTTACCACGTAGGGCCCTTCCCACTTCGGAGCAAGTGAGGCTGCGAATCCGCTCGCTGCATTGCTCAAAGGATGGGTTCTCCTGAGGACCAAGTCCCCCACCTTGTACTCCAGGTGACGATGACTCTTATCGTACTGGGCCGCCTGTTCAATCCTTGCTGCGTCGAGGTTCTCTCTGGCGTCGTGCAACGCATCCGAAAGGCGAACTTTCAACTCCGCCGCGTATTTAGAGACTGGGCGCTCTGTCGAACCTTGGTTATTCCGTAACCCGTTCTCCAGCGGAGACGATAGCTCCTTACCCAAGTTTAGAAGCGCAGGCATTAACCCAGTCGATCTGTTGACGGTCGTCCGGATTGCAAAACCCATCTCGACAATGTGTTCGTCCCAGTCCCTGTGTCTCTCCGTTAGTGCGATCAGCATGCTCTTCAAGTTTCGGTTCACTCTCTCAGTGATATTAGCCTGAGGGTGGTATGGTGTCGTCCTTTTGTGCTTTATGTTTAGCGCCAAGCAGGAGTCAGTGAACACTCTGCTGGTAAAATAGCTAGCATTATCGCTGATGAGACAGGTGGGTGTGCCGAAGCGCATGAAAGTTTCCAACAACTTCTCCCAGATGCGCTCCGAAACCAGCTTCCTCAGCGGGTGTAACTCCACCCATTTTGAGAAATGATCGGTTATTACCAATAAGTACTGGTTCCCACGGGGACTTTTTGGTAGTGGGCCGATGATGTCGCAAGCAACCATCTCCCACTGGTAGTGACTCACTACCGGCTGCATCAGGCCTGGGGGCTTTCCCCCTCGCGGTTTCGCTTTCTGGCAGGCTGGGCAGCTACAGGCGTATCGGAGTGTGTCCTGTCTCATCCCCGGCCAGGTCGCAACGCGACATAACTTATGAAAAGTCTTGCTGCCGCTGCCATGACCAGCCAGAGCCGAGTCGTGGAAGTATCCGATAAACCGCCTCCGTAGCCTCCTAGGAATCACCACCCTGAACGGAGAGTCGTTCCCCTCCTCGTCGTCGATTGTTGGGATGTAGCGGAGCAATAAGCCGTCTTGGCCCAGCAGGTATGAATCAATCTGTTCATTAACTTGACCGCCAGCGTTCCCGGTGTTGCTTGCCATTTCCGCAATTTTCCCCAACACCCGCTGACAAAAACCATCTGCCTTTTGGGCCTCGACAAGCTCTTCCTTGCTCACCACTTCACCCCAAGCCATGATCCTTTGTTCCCTCGTGCGGCCTCCTAACACTGCGACGAGCTCCTGTTGCATGGATCTCTCCCCGCTGTCTCGCTTATGAGCGGCCGCGCGGGAAGTTTGTCTCTCGCAATCCCCTGGTTGCGTCTCCTCCTTCCAACCACTATCATGGGGCGCCCGAGAAAGTGCGTCTGCAACCTTGTTGGTTGAGCTCTTGTGGTCTACTCGCGCAGCTAATGCTTGCTCCTCTCGCGATCCGGCGAGTGAGCGTTCTGTGTCCTGACCGAAACTCGGTGGGACGGCAAAGGGGATAAGGGGAGTCAACGGATTATAGTGGTACCCGTTGTTCTTCAAGTTTACGATAATCCCCTCCCAGCAGACGAAGTCCTGTCCTAAAATCACAGGAATTTGCATGCCTGGCAGAAAGAGAAAACGCTGCCTCCTTCGTCTGCCGTCGAGGCTAAGGTGAAGGCGTATTGCGCTTTGTGCCCTAGCCGATCCTGCTGCTAAACGCAGCGCTGTGGAAACTTCCCGCACTTGAAGTGCTCTTCGGCGACAGTCTTCGTAGACTCTGTCGCCGATTAGGGAAAGGGTCGAACCGGTGTCCATTAGTGCGTAGTAAATGTTACCACCAATCTCGACACGCACGTACGGCCCCTTCTCAGATGTCAAACCCTGAGTCCGACATGCCGACGGGGCAAACACCAACCTGTCGCTGACCGCAACTCCAGCCCCGTTGGCAGACTGATGAGGGGCCTCGGCAGCGGCCGGCAACCGCGAGTCGGGAAGTCCAATTAGTGGCGCCGGCCTCTCCCGTTTCCCTGAGACCCATGCGAGGGAGCTGCCGTCCATGTGCACTGACGCTTGATATGCCCAAGCTGATGGCATTTATAGCACCTGACCTGTCCCCTGCCATTGTGTGCTGAGCGTCCGCCGCGACCATCACGCGATGCAGTGTCGCGCCGAGGGTCATTGTAGTTCCCGCGACCCTCGTAATGATTCGCGACTCCGCGGTGGTCGGCTGCGCCGCCTCCCCTACGGGGATGCGCGCTGGAAGAGCCCGCGTTGGCTGCTCTGCGCCTCTGTTCAAAAGCGAAGGGATCTAAGGCGCGGGGCACAGCAGTTTCGTCACTCCTATGTCCTGTAACGGCCACGTACGGCGAACGTGAGTCGTCACAAGCTCCCGCGCCTCGTCCTGTCAAGGCGCAACCCGGCTCCAGAGATTCCTCTGCGCGTGGAGGGGGGCGATACGTCAACTTGGCGAGCAAGCTCGCCTGAACGGTGCGCGCCTCTCTGGCAAGTGCTTCCAGATCAGCGAAATCACGTCCGCGCAAGTAGGCTTTAAATCTAGGGTGACACTGGCGGATCGCCCTGGCTACCTTCTCCGCGTCTGACGCTGTAGGTTCGGCTCTAGAGTAGAGCTCCTGGAGAGCGCGGATGTATTCTACGAGGCTCTCGTCCGGATGTTGAGTACGGCTGGCTAGCTCATCTCTGATCCGCATCTCATAGTCGGGAGGCAGAAATTCCTCTCTGAATCGTGCCCGGAAATCTGCCATCGAAAGGAACGGCTTCTGCATTTGTCTCCAACGCGCTGCGTCACCCGTCAACGCGATTGGGACGATCTGTATCAGGGCCGTTTCATCCGACGCGCCCAACGCGGCAATGTACGCGTCTAGGTCTTGCAGGAAATCGTGAACCGATGCTGCGTCGGAGTAGCCCGAATAGGTCGGCGTCGGCACGCTCAACCGCGGGCGAGGCACGGGCATTGGCGCGGGATTCGCCACCCCTGGGGCCAAACCCATCTGTCTCTGTTCGCTCCCAGGCAGGGAGTCCCACGAATCGCGATTTTCAGATTTAGGTTTTCTTTGTTTTTCCATTTTAATTTTTGTTACTCCGCTGGACACCAGCGTTTAACGTTCTGCCGCTATGTCCAGGTTACGGAATAAGGCCGCCCATCCCGATGCCTCAACCCAGTCAGTGGCGGATATTGACTCGGACGCGGGAGAAGGCACGAGTGGGCAAGCGAGCGTGGCGGCAGCGCTAGAGCCCCCAATTCCAGCGGTGAACACGGGAGACGTTAGCGAACTAATGCACGCCATAACGGCGATGTTCGCGACATTTTCTATAGAAAATGTCGCGAACATCGCCGTTATGGCGTGCATTAGTTCGCTAACGTCTCCCGTGTTCACCGCTGGAATTGGGGGCTCTAGCGCTGCCGCCACGCTCGCTTGCCCACTCGTGCCTTCTCCCGCGTCCGAGTCAATATCCGCCACTGACTGGGTTGAGGCATCGGGATGGGCGGCCTTATTCCGTAACCTGGACATAGCGGCAGAACGTTAAACGCTGGTGTCCAGCGGAGTAACAAAAATTAAAATGGAAAAACAAAGAAAACCTAAATCTGAAAATCGCGATTCGTGGGACTCCCTGCCTGGGAGCGAACAGAAACAACGGCAGACTGATCGGGCCCCACGTTGGAAGCGCCAGTTACGTGGGTCGCCTGTCAGTACCGCCCGATCAGGCCGAGTTCCATTCGCCCCAAGGAAGCCACACGGGGAGCGCTATCATCGAGAAAGGTTTAATTGATACTCAATTGTGTGAGTCGGCCGGGTGCTGCGGAGGGCCAAGGCTGCCTTGTGGTCCGGGTCTTCCCTGGGCTCGCCCAGCACCGTCTCTTCCATTCGAAACTGCACCTGGAACTGTCAGTGTCCTCGTGCGCACCCCACGAGCCTCCCCCTTCTTCGTCTTCGCCGCTCTCGGCGCCGTCCCTCCGCGTGCCGTGCCGCTCACTGTCCCCCACACCCTTTAAAGATGACGAAGTACACCGCTTCTACAAGAGCCGATCGGAGTTAGAGCACTCCTTTGACAGAAGCTACAAGTTCCTCGTTGAGGGGCGGCTTTACATCTTCTGTAGTTCTCCGTCTTTTTCGGGAACCTATAAAACAAAATCTGCGAATTCAAAACAAAATGTTATTTAAATGCAACTGCAACTCTGGTTGAGCTGGGAGATTGGAGCGGGATTACGCGACTTTTACGATTTGATAACTTCCATCATTTTAAGAGCCAGAAATCCGTCCCCGCTTCTCCCGGCCCTCCCAAATTTCTACACTGCACATTGCTTCTTCGTGTTCAAATACGTTTAACCACACGAGCCATCGTTATTACACGGCTATTACGGGTTTCATGTACGACAAAGATAGAGCACTATAAATAATACAAAAACAAGTAGAACCTATAGTTGCTGTACAGTGTGTTTCAAAATAAAATTTCGACTCTTAAATCGCCTGCAAAAATCAGGGACACGACGTATCAAGTAGAAAATTACCTCGAATACCTATTTTGCTGGTCGGATCTACGCATTAACATTTTAAGTTCTGATTTCAAAAAATAAAAAAAAAGCCTATGCTTTTAAAAGGGGCAGCTTGTTTTTATTTTTATCGTACTTGAAGTAGACAGTTGAAATTTAATGTGTCAATGGGGCTGGTAAAATACCTGTTCAAGGTAAGTTGTGCAAATGGGACTAATTAAATACGTATTCGAGTAAGTTTCAACTTGATACGTTGAGACGCTTATTTTTAGTGTCACAAAATAACGTTACAAGCTACAATTAATGGCCCGTAAAAAATCAGCGACTAAGCGTATCAAGTCGAAACGTGCCTCGAATACGTATTTTAGTTGTCCCATTTACACAATAAAATTCAAGAATCAACTTTAAGTAAAAAAACAAATGAAACAACTTACCTTTTAAGGCATTTTTGTATTTAATTTTAAATGTTTTTTTTTTTTGCTTGGAATGAAGACTTAAATTTTTAATGCGCAAATTCTACAAGTAAAAATACGTATTCGAGGTGAGGTTCTACTTGATACGTCGAGTCCCTAATTTTTGCGGGCAATTGTAGAGTCGAAACTTTTTTTTGAAACACCGTGTAGTCGTAGATTAGCAGGTTTGTAGTAAAGCGGAAGCTGCAAGCACGTGCATATTCCTTTGCATTAAGTATGCGCTGCACAGGTGTGTACGCGCTACAGGCAGGTCAAAACGTGAGGTCGTATGGCTTTGTGCCTACCTAACACATAATTTATACGCGCAAGTTGAAAGCACCGTGAACTCGCGCATACGTAAAGCTACGCGCTCGCGAAACTGTCAAGTCCACACGCGGTACCACGAGCAACTTTACATTTGTATTTGACTCTTTGATTTCTTCAACTGAGCTGAAACTTAAGAACTCTACCTCCAAACGCTACAAAGTAAGATTAAAAACACCGTACTCAAACGCCCAAGGAGCGTTGGGTGGGAACGGTTCGTGTTCTGTTATTGCACTCGAGCAGGCAAACGTCCATGCAGCTACGCCGGTGAATATACCCTCCCGATCGACGCCTTCCAACCGATAACGAGTACATTTACAAATACGCACCCACTCTGCTTATGCAAGAGCAGGCAGCAGCACGCATGCAGCGTATTCAACGACGCACCACTACCCTGCAGAATGGTGGCTGTTGCTGGTTTCCGTTGCGTACGACAGATTGCGCTTTTTTTCACCGAAGGGTCTATTAGCACATGTGAGACAACATCCGTCGCATCGCCGTAGCGGTGCTCAAATTCCCAAATATGTTCGAGGATCGATATAATACTTTTAGCACGAAAGGTTCGCATTCTTCTAGCTTTGCTCGAAAGTTGGAATATCTGAGAATTGAACCGAAATGCATGCGTCGCTTGTAGGGCATAGTGGAAGTTGCTTTAGCCATAGATCACCGAATAATCACAGAAACGTTTAGTAAGGAGCTCCTGCGATTTTTACCTTTTGTACTAATCAACGATTTTACGATAGATATTTTAGCATTAAAATTTTGCATTCCTTTAGCGTTGTTTGAACATTTAAATGTCTGAGAATCGAAGTGAAAGGAAAGCGTCGCGTATAAGGCAACGGGGAAGTGTTTCAGACATAGTCACCGCATAATAACTGCAACGTTTGCCGAGAAAGCTCCTGCGATAGTTAACCTTTTATACTGATCAATAGTTTTACAAATTGTCAGTTCTCAAGATTTTTATGCAACGTGCTTTCATTGCAGTAGCTTGCATCAGATGACATTCCTTTTATAGTGAAACCTGGAGTTTGCTTAAGTAAAGTGCATGCGAACTCTTACAAAGAAATGGAACCAATCATTCCGGAAATAGTTAATTACTAACGCTCGAAAACACTTAATTTATTCCATCGGAGCTCACAAAAACAGTTAGCGAGACTTTATATATTTGATTGAGCAGAAATTAATGCGACTGACGTCTTTTAAAATTTTAGACGGCTCTTGACCTTGCCAATCGTTATCAACAGTTCACCCTAAGCTCCAGTGTATGATAAGACCAGCCATATACATGGCTGCCTCATCCATCAATCCAAAATTTAAAATGTTAAAAATAGATGCAGCACCGCTATTTAGAGCTCCAGAGGTAAGACCACACATATTAACAATTTGTTAAATTTAATGCAGCTAGGAAATAGAAAATTAACTGCACATTTTTTCACTTTCGTAGGATTTATTGCAGCCACAAGTTTTTCCACAGAAGGTCATTGTGTCAATAGGTTTATTATTTACTCGATTTAATTACCTTAACTAAATACATTTTATATGTGTTTGTCTCTTTCCTGAAGAAGCAGTCTTGTAGCAATATGAATTGACTACCATTACTTTCAGTCTCTTCATAAGACGTCTTTCAAAATTGTGTGCTTACTATACTTAGTTTCACTATAACTTTGAAAAGAGCAAACACTACAGCCCACTCGAGATAAATGAAGAAGAGAGAAAGAGAGAAGTGTTGAAAAGAAAGGAACTTTGGAACTTATTAACCACAGCGTCGGTTGGGGGCAAGGCAGTTCCAGGGGAATTGGAGAAACGGGTGAAGGCATGTGACAGCTGTCCGCAGAAGGAGATCACTTTGATATGTTGTCACGTGCCTCTCTCCAATGCACATATTGTCTCACTGGGACTGTAGCTTTCGCCATTTGCCAAATTGTGGTGTAAAGGAGTATACTAGCTAGTCCACTAATTACGTGAGGCCTCCTTCATACTTTGGACACGCACTCTGGGCATGTATATGACAAGCACTGTGAATCTCAGCGCCTGCTTGATTCGAGTGCAGCATTAGTGTTTGATGTGAACTGGGGTTCTTTCCCTCGCTTTACGCCGAAACAAATGGTGGCAGTCAATGTAGCTTGATAGTGCTTTGCAAAGGGCTATTGCATGCGTATATAGAATGCCCTGCTATAGAACAATGCTTGTATCCAGAATTATCACGTACTATTAAACTAGATGCTCAGAGGTGCGTTCGACTTTGTATTTAACAAGTTACAGAAATAATTTTCTCACGTGTGTAATATTTGTTCTCAGTAGCTGGGCCTGTTTCATCCTCTTTAATGTAAGTGTGCTACGATGTTCTTATCATTCCTGTATCGTTTTAGAGATCCTATTTTCAATGCCCACGAGGGCCTTTTGGGAGTAAAAATACAGAAATAACACTTTCTATCACTGGAGTTTGTGTTGGACAGTCTCGTGTCAGGCGTTTAGTCAAGCTACCTGTGCTCCTTGTAGAATGACGCTCCAGCTCCTGGCACGTCGGTGTTCAGTTTGGTCAAGTGGCGACTTTTACCCCATGCTCTTGCTGGCAACCCACCCGCCGTCTTGTGATCATACGTCATGTGCTGCCACTGACGTCCAATGCGCTGAAACTACAGGGCTTGTTGAGGTGCCCGAGTTAGAAAAATAGCTGTCCTCAAATAACTTTACCTTATATGCAAATACTGCTGGCACTTTTCTGCATACATGTAGCAAGTTAGGGTACGTGTTGCTTACGTGTTTGAGCCTTTCGCTATTCCGTTGGCTTGATGGCTGCTGACAATATTTATTTTCTATACAAGCACTTACATTCCGCAACGGCGATTTCTTCCCGAGGGCCTTTCTTACTGGTGCCGCTACTGCTGGCACCCAAGTTCACAGGTCCACCAGGCCGCCTCCGCACCGCCTCCAACCGCCTCCAACCGCCTCCAACCGCCTCCAACCGCCTCCAACCGCCTCCAACCGCCTCCAACCGCCTCCAACCGCCTCCAACCGCCTCCAACCGCCTCCACCGCCTCCACCCGCCTCCACCCGCCTCCAACCGCCTCCAACCGCCTCCAACCGCCTCCAACCGCCTCCAACCGCCTCCAACCGCCTCCAACCGCCTCCGACCGCCTCCGACCGCCTCCGACTGCCTCCGATCGCCTCCGACCGCCTCCGACCGCCTCCGACCGCCTCCGACCGCCTACGACCGCCTACGACCGCCTCCGACCGCCTCCGACCGCCTCCGACCGCCTCCGACCGCCTCCGACCGCCTCCGACGGTGCTCGATCGCCGACGGCGATCAAGCACCGGCGGAGGCGGTTGATCTGACATACCGCCTTCGGCTTTGGCTAGCAGACGGCGTTCGTAAAATGGCGTCAGCTGTTGCTGGCTTCACGCGGCGGTACCGTGCGTGCTTCCGTTCATTCGGCGTTCGTTGCCATGGTGACGGCGAGGAACGCAGACGAACTTTATGTTGCGGAAGAACGCTGTGGCGCAGCGATACCAGGTGCGTTCTAAGGCCCTTCCCGCATGCTTTTCAATGGGCGGAAGGCGAACAAAAAGAGTTCGAACTAAGGACTTAACGCAGAAGGCTGCATTTCTCCAGCGCCTCATAATTTGACGAGCCTTACACGAAAAGCATGTTTTTTTGGCCATCCCGCGTCCGTTTTTTTTATCCCCAACATGGGTGTAAAGTATCAAACTGCCTTATGAACCCCTTTTTTAGCGAAAGGGACCTTTGTGCGCCGTGTGAATACGAACTCCACCTCCCTTTACGACAGGGACATATGCTAAAGCTACCTTTATACCGCCCGTGTGAATGGGGTATTAGTCCGGTTCGGTTTGTCTGGCAGAAGGCTGAATTCCGGTGGTTCTCCCTGGTTGCGGCGACTGGGTCGGGATTCAGGTACTTTGCGGTCTATTTGCGGTGTTCGCTCCTCTTGTGGGACTCAATCGCCTTCCGCGTCTTCTGCCGTGCTAGGGATTAAACTTCACGGCTGCTCGGGGTATACGAGAAAGAGCATAGGGTAAAGTACCCATCACCCCTGCCAGAATATACGGTCACGGCCGAGTATTGCGTGGAACTTTCCGGAACTGATAAAAAAAGGACTGGGTTCAAGCATCCGCGACAATATAAAAAACCTTGCGAAGGGCCAATATTTTTACTAGTAAGGGGCTGCATTGCTTTATTGGGCCGCCCGAATGATTCTCTCCTTCGGTGTTTTGATAACTGTCGAAGGCGAACTGAACTGAAACGGATGTGGGAAACAGTTTCTGGCAATGAACTGCAAAACCAGTGCTTCGTGAAAGTGCACTTCTACGCTAGAAAATTTATACAGCAACACAGCAGCATCTAGCCATCATCTAGCATGGCACGGGGACTACCAGTTTCAAGGCAGCTCTTCGGTGCGCCGCGCAACCAAAGGGAGCATCCGGCCATTTGGACGACGCGGCACTACGACTGCGCACTGCTAAGCACGACTCGCGCAAATTTTGTTGCTAAACTGTGTATCCAAATACATCGCACACGCTTCACTGAAGACCTCGGTGATTTCGATTGTAAACGGGAGCACAAAAACATCGCGCTAGATTTTATTCTAGCAATATCCGAATCAATGCGAGGTCCGAGCAACGCACGGCCAATTTTATATATTTCGTGGGAATATCCCCGACAATCGACAGCGAAATGCGCACCATTCCTCCGCATTTAGACGTCATACGTACGTGAGAGGCCACGCTGAACTCTGAAGTCGCTTTAGACCGGCTTCATATCACGGCTCCCGCATCTGATATCAACTCGCTCAGACCAACGACTGTAAACGATGCACCCGAGAAGCTCCGGCTCACCTGGGACCAGATAATGCCTGACCGCTGCCATCTTTACTGTGACGTCACGTATTTGGTTGGGTCACGTGACAAGTAGTCCCATTTGCGGACAATGACAGTAGCCTGGGGAGGGGGGGGGGTCGCTTCCGCGTACGGATGGGAACCCTGGTTGATCGCTATAGACGCTTTAAACACGCGCCAGACTGAGCCGCCATTGCCGCCATTTTCTTGTCTTAGTGCGATGCCGAGCCACTGAAGCGAGCATTGACGAGCCTCCACAAAGGCCTATGCTGGGGAGAAGGACACGGTAGCACCTGAAGTTGCAATGACCTGTCCTACTTTGGCAATGACGAAGTGAAGCGAATGGAGTAACAAAAAATTACACCATCTTCCCGAGGGGAACCATGGGGTGATGCGGAGCATCGTCTTGGTTCCGAAAAAAGAGTCAGTTGCGTGCTGACGTCGAGAGATGGCGCCACCGACTGCCCTAGCGTTACCCCCTACGCGAGCCTTCGTCGCGGCTCGCGGCAGAGAAACTTGGAACGCTCGCCGCTCGCCGTTTATTTTTTTCACACTTGAAGGAGAGGAGACTAGAGGAGGAGAGTTGCGCGTGCGCGCGCGGTGTGAGGAGAAGCGAACGCACGCGCAGTGCACGCAGCTGGTAGAGAGAGAGAGCGGAGAGAGAAACGCGCAGCTGTTGGAGAGAGGGAAGGAGGAGTGTTGCGCGTGCGTAGTTCGAGTGCCGACTACAACGCCGACGCCGCGGGACATAGACCCGAGCAAGAGATGCTCCGCATCTAAAAACTGAAGGTCGGTGATGGCGGCGCCCATGCACAGCTGCTGCCAAGCGTCTCTACGCCCCTCTAGCTCGTTGGTCTCCCCCTGACGTGGTATCTGTGCCAACCGCCTAATGTCCCTTTTATTTAAAAAAAAAGTTGTTTGTTTGAGTTTTGAAATATTAACTGTGTTTTGTGTATGTCTAGACAGCTGGAAGTTAGCACCGATGGGAGTCTGGCGTCTCATCTGTAGATAAAACCTTTAGCCAGTACAGTACCACTGCTAGCCTGGGGTCTTGGACGGGCGTCACGCAGTAGTGAAACACGAAAGCGTTCCCGCACCACGCTCATCCACACCAAGCCGGGCAGGGTTCGGGATTGATCTAAAGGCCGGTTCAGACACTTGCGTTTGAGTGCGTTTGACTGCGTTGTGGCGAGAACCGAAAGCGAGTCACCGGCACATCTGTGCTTCGTATGAAGCGTGGAATCCAATTCAAGGAATCTTCTTGGCACGCGATATAAGCAGCAGGGGTGTCCTGGTGTCTCGCTGCCGCAACGCAGTCAAACGCAGTCAAACGCAACTGTGTGAACCGGGCTTTAGACTGCTTGGGTTCTGCAGTGCGAGCTTTCGTTCCACGCGCTCGGCCCTTGGCCAACGATCCCCCTATGGTTTGAAAACAAATGCTTAATATTAACAATGATCTGAGTTGATGACCACTTGTTTCTACCGCTTTCAAATAAATATTTGTGCACCAATCGTTTTTGGGCCCAGAGAACACTATAGCCATCTCTTTTATTAATATTACGGTTGTCAGGACGGGCCAAAAATACAGCGAGAACATTTCTTCAAATAACCCCAAAGAAAGTCATATTCACTTCGAGCCAGTAGTTTTACAGAGCGACAGAACTCAGTGATTAGCTCTATGATACCGGTGATAATCAAAGTACCTTCGCAGCGTCGCTGAAATAAATGACGGAGTGAACCTTGCAGACATGTGCTCTTATTCTGTGCCGCTTGCACCAGGTTATGCGCAGAAAACATGATCTCCTTGTGTCATTTATAGTATGCCCTGCTTTTCGTAAGCCATCTAAAAAGTCACCAGGCGTGACACCAATTGTAAATTAAGTCCGAGAGACAATCGACTCTGCTCTTTCTGACGTAAAAATAGAATACATCCTTAGACAATGTTCATTATTTAATTGTTTGTTAATATACGTGTTTATTAATTCATTTGTTTATTTTTAGTGTTCATTAACAGCTGATACTTTCCAATACAATAATGCACAAGCAATGATATTACAAAATATTCAAAAACTACTTAAGTGATAAAAGATTTGAGTAAAAATCATCAAAATCCGCTGCACCGAGGATGTTATGCAAGTCTTGTATGCGAGTCATGAAACTAATTGAAATGATTAGATTACCAGATAAAGAAGGAGAAACTCGCAAAACTCGCATTGGAACATGAACATTCATAATGTAAGATCAGGGCCATTGATTTTGGTAACAAGATTAAGAATCACTTGGTTAACCATACGTGAACTATGTTTTAAGTTTACTCATAGATTATCTAGAACACACTTTTAGTGCGTACAGCTTAGTAGCCAAACGCGGTCGACGCGCGCCACGCGTCGCTAAAATTAAAATATACATCTTAAAAAAAAAAAAAAAACTAAACAGTAAACTTTGATTTAAACTATTCTGAATTTGTCAGCATAAACAGCTGATAAATAATATCTACCTTAGCATAGACGCCTTATCTCTTTCGGAGCCATTTTATTCGGCGTATTTCAATATTAGCGACTTGTGAGCCCGACCAATATAGCTTGTAAGCCTCCGCGGTTTTACCCTGCAAGCTGCTTTCCATATACGATGAGGTGTTTTGCAACTTTGGGTGTTGGAGTGACTGGGATTACACATTCCTGCAAGAAAAAGAAAAAATGTTAAAAAGTATGTTTGCAGAAAATGCATCTGTGGAGACAATGTGGCAAGCTGTGAAACGTCAATATGTTTCTTCCACACTCCATAACCGTCGCTTGCAACAGGCGTGATATTCAGATTCGAAAAAGGCATGCGTCATGCAACACAGATGTAGTTGTCAAGCTTTCCTTCTGTGAGTATACCTAAACATCTCCTTTCTAGAGTTTTCATCTCTTTCATCTTTTGTGGAAAGATTGCAGGGACAGTCGGGAGTTAGTGCATTATTTATTTTGCTCAAGCGTGAAAAAAAAAAAAATTAGAATTTCCAAGTACATTATATTGTTTCTACTGCTGTCTGTTGTGAATGAACAACGGCATAAGTTCAGCCTGATTAACCCTCCTTAATACTGCATACAAAAAGGGATGTTTAAGTTTGCTATTAGCGCTCCTTGTTTTGGTGCAACAATTGTGTGCGAAGCAAGTACCCGCCTACATCAAGTTAGCCAGGTTGTAGCCTCAGGTGGAGTAGATCAGCAAGGGCATGCACAACCCCTTTTATCCTACTTCGCTCGTATGAGATTCATCTTCTCAAGACACTATAGCACTGTCGGCAAATATTTTACCCGCTGACCTAGACACGTGGCATAGCTCTATTCTGTGGGAAGGGCATGGAAGTAACGATAAACATTAAACTTATCATTTTTGAATATTTGATATTCACTCGTACTTGTTTACTCAAGGCTGGTTCACACATTTGCGTTTGCTTGCGACCGAGTCCTTGTAATCTCTGACGACGAGAGAACATACTGGCACGCTGGCACCATCTATGAGGTGACCCCGAAACTGCATTTCGCTAGAGCGAAGGTTTTGCGGTATTTGCGAAGATAAAATGCACGAACTATCTATATGATTGTTTCATTTATGATAGTGTCAAAATATTTCATACCAAAAAGAAATATGCGCAAAAAATAATATATATTGGAATCCCCAGTGTTCCACGGATAACACTTAGGTGGCTTCATCGTGTGTTCTCGTCCTAAAAGATGCGAGAGGTTTTAATGTACTCGGTGGTAAGCAGTCACAACTGCGTGAGCCAACCTTCACGCGTCCCGCCTCGTCGTTTTGGGGATAAATGATTACAAGCCAGTGAAATATTTCGAAATGTTCGTAACGCTCGAGGACGTAACCTGGCATGTCTCGCTTCGATTGAGGTACCGCAATTTAGTGCCACGCTCGAAAACGTTTTCGTGCATTGTGTCGGCCGCGAATCACTTGAAATACCAGGTCATGTTTTTTCTTCAAACAGTGTATCACGAGCAGCATCGCAACCCAATATCGTCGAGCCTCAACGCTGTAGCAAGTTGTAGGTTGTAACCCGCTTTGCGTCAGTACTGCGTGCCGTTAAAGAGCGTTCACCCTGGCGAAGTAGAGCATTTGCGCGATGCGACAAGATCGCATCGCAAAAAAAAAAAACAAAACAAAAAAAAAAACAACAGATGGTCACACTGGCGTGCGTGATGCGCGAGTTGCTTCTGGAAAACTCTCGCTCCGAACGCCGCTGATTGGCTCAGCCGCTCCGCGACTAGATCGCATAAAAAAAGTCGGGTCAGCTATGACTGCTCGAAACGCGTCGTTCTTTTCCCGCAATGGTCGCTTTTGCGATTAAAGTTATCGCGTTGATGCTGCACATCGCCGGTGTGAACGCACCTTTACTGGGGCGTGGCGGCGATCTCCTGTCTCATTGCTTCACCTGATGAAACAAACAATACTTAATTGAGGTCAGATTGCGCCAGGAATCTGAACTCTAGTAGGTCGTATTGGAGTTAAGATTTCTTTTATTGTGTACCAGCGTTACAAGGTTAGCTCAGGTGTGAAACATACCGTAGACGCTGCATCCTTGCTCAGTACCCTCCTCTCCTTCATAGATTCGCCACCTATTTTTTAATTAAAGCGCCGCGGTTTCGGAGATGGATGTTACGGTAACTACCGTCGATAGACAAAGCATGCACACGTTATAAAACAGCGACTCAGGATAACGCTTCGCCGTAGTCTTCAACATGCTTCAATCCCAAGAATCCTCGTTTTGAACCAAATCGTGTCACAAATGAAAATTTACACGGTCTTTTTTACCGCAAAAATAAACTAGGTATCGCCGAACGCTCATTCTCCACCCAAAGGTAGCGCTAGAGGTCACAACCAGATGCCCAAGTTTCACCCCAATCCGATAACTTAAACAAAAGTTATAACTGATTTTCTGAAAATTTCAATGGGAAAATGGCGGCCGGCGGAGTTTTCGAACACATGGGGCTCTATGGCACCAGAAACCGAAAACGGGTGAAATTGGGCTCCATTTTCCCATTGCAATTTTCAGAAAATCACTTATAACTTTTGATTAAGTCATCGGATCGGGCTGAAACTTTGGCATCTGGTTGTGACCTCTAGCTCTACCCATAGAGTTATTACAATAAACGCTAGAGGCTCAGGTGGCGCTAGTGTGCTGTTGCATTTTGAAGCAGACAGCAAGCAGTCAGAAATTGATTTCCGGTAATGCATTTCTACTGTGAAAAAGCGAGTGCATTTTCTCCCTGCGCTCGATTATAAGAGCAAATATCACGAATAATTTGTACGTACTAGGCACATTGGAACATTTCTCAGTCACGCAGACGAAATAATTGGTCAGTTACAGCATTTTTATTTGAAATTCGTGGCATAAAAAATGGTGTTAAAACCGCTTCGTACGTGTATTTATGTGCACTGTCGGACACTGTTAGCGCGAACACGGCGTCGACGCTTTCCAGCATGAACGAAGGACATGTGGAAAACCAAGAGAGACGGCAAGAACTACGCAGTAACACTGGATAAGTAACTCCTTGTGCACGTAGACGATCAAAATAAATTGAAAGCCACGTAATATAGTCAGATTTGCAATAAATAACTACATGGGCTTTATTCTTTCTGCTGATGAATATGTGCGAAGATGCTTGTTCTGGGTTCAAATTATCACCCGCACGCTCCAAATCTTTGCAAACAGGGGGAGCCAGAGAGCAGGTGCTCGATAAAAACCGCCCGACATAGGAAATAATAAAAAGACGCACCTTTCGCAGCTCACGTGCTTTATTTTTGCGTTCGAATGTTTCTTTAACCGATCGTAAAGATGCACGAAGGAGTCATTTTCATCCAATGACAGGACGGGTATATTAGCAATATATAAGCACCACCGAAATGCTAGCAAACCTTGAACACACTCCACATTCCTTTCGGTCGTTAGTTTGCTTAGAATCGTCGCTCATTTTCACATACCTTCCTTGAAACAGAGGTTTGGGCCTGAAATAGAGCGAAGTTTAACATCGTTCAGTGGTAAAGAAAAATGTTGTAACTAAAGCAATTACACTTTCACAATACCAATAAAGGTACATACTATCCGGTACAACCGAAATGACAAAAGTTATTCGTGTTATTTTCCAGCGAAGAGACGAAATTCACGCGCGTTTTCCCATAGGAATACACAGGGAGGCTGGAAATGTAGACTGCATGCTGTCTGCTTCAATTTGCAACCGGAAGTTCCGTATACACTAGCGCCAGCTGAGCCTCTAGCGTTTATTGTAATAACTCTATGGCTCTACCTTTGGGCGGAGAATGAGCGTTCGGCGATACCTAGTTTAGTTTTGCGGTAAAAAAGACCGCGTAAATTTTCTTTTGTGACACCCTGTAGATGCGCTTCAAACGATAGGTGCCAAACTTTGTGAAAAAAATAAGGCAGTTAATCTCCGCGGCAATTCCGCAACTGAACTGATATATCAACGTCGGTGAATACTAATGTACGCAGTTTAGATCGTACACTGGAAATATGTCAGAAACATGAATTTGCAACAGTGCCTTTTCTTTTAATAAACATGCGAATTTTTAGTTTGCGTTAAGTGTATATGACACGAATTGACAGCGATTGTTACACGCAGTTGTGAAGACGAAACGCGTTTCTGTACATTAGAACTGAAATTATATATCAAAAACGCTTCGTGGAATCACAAACCCTTACCAATGTCTCTTCAATTATTTTCAGGTGTTGCACTGTCAGCACACTTGCATTTATCTGTAGTATAAATAAAAGGCATTCAGCGCCTGATTATATGTCTTGGGTAAATTATTGCCAGCCTAGAAACTTCTCAAAATTGCTCGAGAAACGCAACCCGGGAACGAATAGTCGGCGGAGCACTGACCTGTGACCAGTGTGTGACAAGGGTTTCTTTCTCAGCTATCTTTGTTAAATGCTTACACTCACAATGACTTGCGCAAACGAATCATTTGACGTATTTAAAAAAAGTTTAGATGTCCAGCGTTTTTTGTACATAATGCAGCACCTTAACCATAATATTCGCGTTATGTAACCACAGAGCATGCGGTTTTATTCACGTGGAACGTTCAGTGGCTGCAGGTGTACGGGATTGTGTGAAGCCCAAATAAAAGTGAATCCCGGATAAAAAAAAATTAAAGGCGTTTACGATTTTCTGTAACGCCGAATTAGAGCGCAGCTCTTGAGGAGGAGGAGTGTAGGGTACGGAGGGGAGGGTGAGCCCCTCTTCCTTCCCAGCTAAATTTAGGGGGGAAGTTTTTCCTCTAAATTTCGCGGGAAAATTTTACCCTCGTGTCGTCGCACGTTACGTCATACGTCACGTGTTTTCTATAATAACGTCACAAGTGACGTCACGTGTGACGTACGAGGGTAAAGTCGTGACGTTACCCTCGTGAGGGTGACCCTCGTGAGGGTAACCCTCGTAACCCTGGCGAGGGTAACCCTCGTGACATCATTATGGGAAACATCCCATAATGCAACGCGCGGTAACGCCGACGGCGACGGCGATGGCGATGGTGATGGCGACGCCGCTCAAGCCTGAAACGGGCGCCTAAGAGCTGCGCTCTAAAACCTGTGGCAGCGAGGCTCGACATTGAATGGCTGACGGGTATTAGAGGAGGAGAGAGATGCTCGACGATGACTGGTTAACGGGAAGGTCATATGACCAGAGGGTAGGCGATGAGGAGTTCAGATGTTCAGATGCAAAAGTTGAGTTAGCTTTGACATCTGCAGCGCAGTTACTATATCAATTATTTTGGCAACATTAAAAGTTTCTCCTGAAATAATATATTTGAATGCAACTAACCACGGCATGTTATTGTCACTGAACTACAAGAATGTAAACACAGAGTATATCAGTTTGCGTAACAAAACAGCCTTTAATCTACATTATTATTAGAGCAATTGTGATATAAGGGAACACTGTCGATAGACAGATAAAGCCATCACCAGATACCAGGCATCGCTGCGGTGGTAAAAAACGGCGGGCAACGAGTACAAGCAAACCGGCATTTACGACAATTTTTTTAACAAATTCATAAAACATGTTGTGGAAGGCATCATCAGCAGGTACAAAGCAAATGCTAGGGTCCATCTCAAATGATTTACATTTACCTTGAATATCCGTTTAATCTTCGGGGATAAGGTCACGGTTTTTTGTTGCACGCTGACGCCTCCTTGCGGACGAACCAGGAAAATTGCTGCTGATACTGCCTTCCGTTTGGGAGCCGAAACGTGCATTTGTGTTGTTCGTTGCGTAAAGTTTCCGCTGTTATTTTAGTTATAGTTTTATCACTTCCACTCTGTGAAGCACCGAGAACGTCGTAGTATAATGTTTCGTCGTAAAACATTTTTGTAATACGAAAAATAAAAAGGCGCATATTGACACAATCAGGGGGGTGCGTGAAGAGTGCGCACTGAGAAGGGGCTTGGACAGTGGAAAGGGCGTTTTTTTTTTCTTCTCGTCTTCCCAACTTAAACGATTGATACGTTTGAGCCGTAATGCCTAACTCAAATTGTGATGTAACTTGCGCGGAGAGAATGCCTTTCACATGAAATGAGCGAACGGCTGCACCACGTTCTTGTTAGAAAATATACGGCGAACAGTCCACGTCTTCTCTTCATGCGAGCAAATTCCATTATTTGTTTTTTACCATATGAGTATACAGACAATATCACGCCAGTTGATTTCAAGCGAGTACCTAGCTGAGAAGTGCAGCACTTGGCAAGCGCCAACGACTTGGTCGTTTGCCGGCCCCTAGTTTTCTATTTTTTTTTGACACCCTGTGCTTCAGTTTAGACTTGATTTAAAGAAAAGTGCAGTGGACATTAAAATATAGCGGCGTGTGAGCACCACCTCTGGCGACAGAAATTTGTTTGTGTAAGACACGAGGGGATCAGAAGATTGTTGCTATAGTTCCCTGCCAAGGTGTGTCTGATTGTATTCTTAAACAATAGGATACCCCGGATACATACGCAACTCTTTGCTCTTATCGCTCAAAGCGTGCCTTGACGATATTCTTAAATTATTTCATGACTGCCTGTAAGTAGGATGCAAGAGTTGAGAAAAGAGTCATGTTAGGCCAAGAGAGTGTGTGACAAATGTATAAAGGTATGCTGCGTAGGTACATGCGTCATAAAGAATAAAAACTTTGCCAGCATTCAGCAGCATTTTAGTTGCATACAACTTAACATTTTTTTTGTATAAAACACTGACTAATGTTTTGAGGATTCCTAATAAACCTACCCACATTGACCACAAGTACTTGTGAAGGCACCCATCCAAACTCTGAAATTGACAACAACAATATTATAAAGGGACGTTAATTTAATTCAAGTTAGTATTATATGTCAAAATGTATTATTTAGAGGAGTGATAAAACAATATTTTAAGTTCAGCGAAATTGATGTCGAAATTTTTCATCACATATGTAAAATGCAAAACAAAAAGTTATAGCTAGTTTTCGTTGGGTGCGCTAGTAGGTTTTGAATAAACAAATTAAATATCTAGAAGAGCGACCGCAAACCTTTGAACTTTTATAGTCGGTTACAAGTTAAGAAGGTATGTAGAAATAAATGAACTGCGCAAAGGACGAGGACAGAGGTAGAAACGAGTACGACACACGGAGCGCACACTGCGCTCCATGTGTCGTACTCGTTTCTACTTCTGTCCTCGTCCTTTGCGCAGTTCATTTATTTCTACAAATCATGAACCAACTAGCCCGCCAAAAGGTGTTACTTGATGCTATTTCTTCTACATCGGGCTCTTTTTTATGTTCCAAGACAAAGCAGGAAGCAGCAATCACTTGCGCCAACTTCATCGCCGTGGCTACATGCAACTCCCGGGCGTTGTCTTACTGTTTAAAGCGTAAGATTGTTCTACCGCAAGTTCAAGGGCTTTTCGGACTCCCAGGACCTTCCTGGGGAACTGCGCTCCGTGTGTCGTACTCGTTTCTACCTCTGTCCTCGTCCTTTGCGCAGTTCATTTATTTCTACAAATCATGAACCAACTAGCCCGCCAAAAGGTGTTACTTAAGAAGGTAGTATAAGCTCCTCCCCATAAGCGTGATGCGCCCGCTTCAGACGCCTCCGCAGTCGAGAAAATAGTTCGCTGAAAACGCCCCTTCTGCTTCAATGAATAGACATTGACTACAGACAGACCTTGTAGCGGGCGGCAGCTTGCGCCACCTAGCCGAGGCGAATTACTCTCTCCGGAAGGTTGAAGTAAAAAGAAGGCTTCAGTGCAACGAAAATTGTAACTTTTATAAGTAATGCATATATGGTTGTTGGTTTTAGCTTGATAACCTTCCTACACAAATTAGGTACATTCCGTGCATTTGCTGCGTTTGTTAAAAAAAATCCTGCGTTTCGGGGTTTGAAAGTTCCTGCGATTCGCGTTTTGACAAATCCCAAGTCGTCTTCCTGAGTTTCCTCTTCCGTTATGAATCCCAACGTGGAGACAGCGGAATGCAATTCCTCCGAATCTTCTTCGTCAAGAGAGTCTGGTGCAGCCTCGCCGTCTACGCCAAGGCGCCTCTACAAGAAGGATAAGAGCGGCGATGTCCTCAACCGAGTTGCACGGCAGCTGATAATGAAGGCGTACGTTCAGGTGCGACACAAACCGCCCGCCAAGCCCGGCGAGCCCGGCCTCACTGTGGAGGAGTCCTGCATCAAAGTCAGCAAACTGCTTGGCGTTGGTGTACGCACCATCCTCGAGATTAGGAAGGAGGCGAAAGAAACTGAGGGACAAGTTGTGACACCTTCTCGGAAGCACCCAGCAAGTGAAGGCAAGAGGCGGCGCAAAGTCAGGTACGGCGACTTCACGTTGTGCGCGCTGAGATCGTGCGTCCACCGTTTCGTTCGACGGAACGAGGTCCCCACGGTGAAGAAGATAACGTCCGAATTCTGCGCGAGCACTGAACTTCCCTCGTTGAAAGCTTGGACTGTGCGTCGCCTTCTCTACGCAACAAATAGAATTTTGATTGCAAATAAGTTATTTTTTGTCTAAGAAAAACGACACAACAGATCACTGTCAGTGCTCTGCTTTAAAGCATAAATGGGACGTCTTTGGCCATTCACATGACCGAGGCCTCTGGGAATAACAAAGCCGTGTGTTAGCACAGCAGAGAGCGAAATCGCAGTACCAGTGCTCTTTTTCGAAGTCTAAAGGGAACGCCTATGATCATTCACATGACCGAGGCCTTTCTGAAAACAACAATAACGTGTGTCAGCACTGTGGGTAGCTAACTCTAACTGCCAATGATCTGTTTCGAAGCATAAACTGGACGTCGGTGGCCATTCACATGACGGAGGCCACTCTGAGACTAACAATAACGTGCATCAGCACTGCGGGCAGCTAACTCTAACTGCCAATGATCTGTTTTGAAGCATAAACTGGACGCCGGTGGCCATTCACACGACTGAGGCCACTCTGAAAATGACCATAACGTGCGTCATCACTTCGGGCAGCTAAGTCTAACTGCTAATGATCTGTTTCGAAGCATAAACTGGACGTCGGTGGCCATTCAGACAATCGAGGCAACTCTGAGAATAACAATAACGTGTGTTAGCACTGTGGGCAGCTAGCTCTAACTGCCAATGATCTGTTTCGAAGCATTGTTCGAGGCGGGGTTTAAGCCGCACGTCCGGAGGCTTCCTGGCTCGTGACGACGACCATTCCCCGAAGTGAAGAACCCAGGGGTCCAGAGGAGGTGGGAGAATTGGTAACGTAACGAACGGTTTAATTACATGGTTGCGATACAGTCGTCAAATCCGAGAGAACCACCTGGAGCCGCCTCACGCCCCGCCTTATATAGGGTCCGTTTTCTCCCTCACTCTCCGCCAGGGAAGCAGGTGCGACCGCCAAGTGCGTTGCAGCAAGGTCCGCCGCGTCGTAGCCAGAAGTGCGTCGTAGCCATGGTTCTCCGCAGTTAGGCCATGCCTCTCTCCCCTTCCGGAGCGCACGAACCCACACGCACACACACACACGTCCCGTTGACGTCACGGACGCGTTGAGACTCGTTTTGGACAGGCTTCGACAGGTGGGCGACTGTCCTGAACACGTCGTGACTCGTTTCCGCAGCGTTGAAACTCGGAAGAAGGTTGCCGAAGGTTCCATTCTTAACAGCATAAACTGGACGTCGGTGGCCATTTACATGACCGAGGCCATTCCGAGAATAACAATAACGTGCGTCAGCTCTGTGGGAAGCTAACTCTAACTGCCAATGATCTGTTTCGATGGATAAACTGGACGTTGGTGGCCATTCACACGACCGAGGCCACTCTGAGAATAACAATAACGTGTGTCAGCACTGTGGGCAGCTAGCTCTAACTTACCTTTTTCTTACGCTGAAGTCATAGTGATCGATTTTCACGTGATTTCTAGACGTGAAAATGCGGTCCTTATAGCGCCGATAAAACAATCCGCCTCTTTCATTCCCCGTCACGTTGGTCCTAGCAATCTCCTGAGCTGTACAGCGAAACCCTGACACACTAGGGTCGCTGTTCTGCTCGACTGTCAAAGACACTCTGTCTACTCGTAGCAGAGGACCAAAGTTACGCGACGCCGGAGCTACGAGAGATCTTTCACTGATCCCCTCTTCCTCCGCCTTTTCCGCCGGCGCGTTGGGACGGCGTACACTTCCTAGTGCTACGAGATCAGGCTGTTCTACAACCTGGTCCCTCTCATCCCGGTTTTCTGCCTCCAACTCTGGGAGTGCTTGCTCCCCGTCAGCTGCCTCTGGCTCTGGATCACTCGTCAACAAAGGGGCGACCTGACGCGGTTTGGACCTCGTACACGACTGAACTAGCCCTTCTCCCAGTTGTTGACCCCTTTCGCGCAGCAGGAAATCTGACCGGTTAGAAAACAAATAAGGATACTCCAACGGGACTGTTTGCGAGACAGCCGCCTCTGTCACTAGCTCTCCGAACGGGCCAGTTATCCTTACTGTCGCCATAGGCAGACAGACACTGTGCTTTTCAAGCAGCTGCTTGATCCAAATTACCTTTCCAGTAAAATCGGAGGTCGTTACATACGACGGATGAACAACGTCCATCGTCGCTGCACTGTCCCGAAGCACCCTGCACGGCTTTCCGTTTACCTGAAGCTCGTGAAGATAGGGACGAAGAAGCTTCAGGTCCCCGTCACTACCGTTCACGTACGAGAACACAACCCGCGGTTTCTTACATCTGGCCGCTGTGTGTCCCGGCTCCTGACAGTTGTAGCACAGGAACGGCTTCCTTGCCTCGAACTGCCCTGTTGGGCTTTTCCGCGCCTCGTCTCCGTTCGAGTGTTCTGTGCTCTTTTCTGGGACCTTTTGTCCTGCTTCGGGGTTCTCGGGCCCGTTTTCTCGCGAGTCGTTTCCCTGTCGGAATGTCTTGCGCTGATCGCTTCGGTCGGATTCGCTTTCCTCTCCGCTCAGCTTTCTACGCAATGCGTACTCTTCGGCTAGCTCAGCGGCCCTTTCGACAGAGTCGACTCCCAACCTGTCCTGCACCCAGAGCTTGACTGACTGCGGAATGCTACGAAAGAACTGTTCGAGGCACACACACTCGACTACCTTGTCTCGGCTTTCGTACACTTCCTCGCTCTTCAACCATTCTATCAGGTTGGTTTTAAGCCCGTACGCGAATTCCGAGTAGCCCTCGCTGCTCTTTTTGGATGCGTTTCTAAACCTTTGACGGAACGCCTCGGCAGAAAGGCGGTACCGCTTCAAAAGGCTGGACTTCACCTTGTCATAGTCGTCCGCGCCTCCAGCACTAAGGCGCGCGACAACCTCTGCAGCCTCACAGGGCAACAGAGTCAAAAGCCATTGCGGCCACGTTTCTGGGGCGAAGCTCAACTTCTCACATGTCCTCTCAAAGTTAACTAAGAATAGGCCCACGTCTTCCCCAACTTTAAACGGCTGCATGAGCTTCTTCATTTGATACGACTCGGTCTCACTTGCTCGTACCGGAGCCCCAACTCTACTGTACTGCGAGTTTAATCGCTGTTGTTCAATTTCGAGCTCTAGCCTTCTCAGCGCTCGCTCCTCTGTCGCTGCAGTCTGTGCTCGTTCCTCTCTAGCTGCAGCTTGCGCTCGTTCCTCTCTCGCCGCAGCCTGCGCTTGTTCCTCTCTCGCTGCAGCCTGTTCCTGCTCTCGTTCCTCTCTTGCTGCAGCTTCACTCTTAGCGTTCTGAAGCAGTTCCCACGCAATTTTAATTTCCTCTGCTTCCGCGCTCTCTGAAATCGCTTTACTGATCTCAGATTTCTTCATCTTTTGCTCCACCTCCACACCCAATTCTTCACATAAACAGAATAAATCTGTTCTCAGTAACCTCATTAGATCCATGATCGCTGCTCTTTAGCTTTGGCTTTGTTCTAAAACTTGTCGCGAGGTTGTACCAAAAACCTAGCGCACGAGTCAAACACTAAGGATTCCCAGCAGTTCAAAATTAATTACCCATAATCTGAAGCCTGGCGAATCTCAAAGCAAAGTCCAAACGCTCACCCACAGATGTAGCACGATGTCGCATGGTCCGATCCCAACCGCTGCCAACCAGTTGTTCGAGGCGGGGTTTAAGCCGCACGTCCGGAGGCTTCCTGGCTCGTGACGACGACCATTCCCCGAAGTGAAGAACCCAGGGGTCCAGAGGAGGTGGGAGAATTGGTAACGTAACGAACGGTTTAATTACATGGTTGCGATACAGTCGTCAAATCCGAGAGAACCACCTGGAGCCGCCTCACGCCCCGCCTTATATAGGGTCCGTTTTCTCCCTCACTCTCCGCCAGGGCAGCAGGTGCGACCGCCAAGTGCGTTGCAGCAAGGTCCGCCGCGTCGTAGCCAGAAGTGCGTCGTAGCCATGGTTCTCCGCAGTTAGGCCATGCCTCTCTCCCCTTCCGGAGCGCACGAACCCACACGCACACACACACACGTCCCGTTGACGTCACGGACGCGTTGAGACTCGTTTTGGACAGGCTTCGACAGGTGGGCGACTGTCCTGAACACGTCGTGACTCGTTTCCGCAGCGTTGAAACTCGGAAGAAGGTTGCCGAAGGTTCCATTCTTAACAGCATAAACTGGACGTCGGTGGCCATTCACATGACCGAGGCCATTCCGAGAATAACAATAACGTGCGTCAGCTCTGTGGGAAGCTAACTCTAACTGCCAATGATCTGTTTCGATGGATAAACTGGACGTTGGTGGCCATTCACACGACCGAGGCCACTCTGAGAATAACAATAACGTGTGTCAGCACTGTGGGCAGCTAGCTCTAACTGCTAATGACCTGTTTCGAAACATAAACGGGACGTCTGTGGCCATTCACACGACTGAGGAGAGCAAAATCCCAGTGCTAGTGCTCCGTTTAGAAGCATAATAGAGACGTCGAAAGTTCCCTTGAAGTCGACGGTCATTATGACTCTTGGGTCGCACTTCGGCGAGTTGACTAACACCTCGTGGTGGATGAGGAAAAGGCTGCCCTGTGCGCCGAAGTGCGATCTGAAGGGGTGTGGCATAGATTTTCTGAATTGTACTCGCTTGAAATATATCGTAAAAACAGCACCGATTGCTTGACGTGAGGAAAAGTCGGCTACAACATTGATGAAGGATTGGTGAGAGGACGGAGATCTGGGGAATGCCAATGCCAGTAACTGGGCCTAGTTCAGTTCGACTCAAGCTTGATATCGTCCGTCTTGCAGAAACGCTGTGATGAAATGAAGCGGTCTTCCATAGAGACCTCAGTTTTGAGCCTCCCGGACTAGTGCAATGTAGAGGATTAAATCAAACGTTTTTAAAGCCGACAAGAACCACAATGCACAGATTGCAGCCAGACTTGTTGCCGAGGGCAGAGTTGTGAAGTACTGAAAGGTCGTTTTCGAGTGCTTGGGCGGCTTCTAAAGCTGGTTTAGAATGAATGGAGGTATTTCTGGGTTTTGTGATGCTATAGTATGTAACAGGCGTAATCCCCTTTTCTGTTGGTGCTGCTGTAGTGCCCCCATCAGCTGGCCCAGAGGTCAAATATATAGTGCAGGTCACGATTTGGGATCCCTTCTCGCACCCGGGTCAAGTGCGTCGCCTCCTGGAAGGCCCGGGGATGTACTGTTGGTGCATAATCGTAGGATCAGTCTAATGGGCTGCTAAGAAGTTATCCCATACGACGAATCATGCAGAGCCCTTTGATGGCTGAGGTCTAATTCTTGCATCGAGATCAGATAGGTAGGTGGTCGCTTCCCACTGTCGGTGTGCACTCGCCATACCCCTCGGCTTGGGGAGCCCCATGTTAACCCTTAGCTCCCAGGCCCGAGCCCGCTGTACTCGTCATGATTTCGCACCAATAACGCCGATAACGAGTCCATCTTGTCCAGTCCAGAACCATTTCAAATTTGCCTGATGGCTCCTTATCCAATTCCAGGTCGTGAACTTTAAGAGCAGAGGGGCGTGAAATTCATTTCTTTTTTTGTTTTGTTTAGAGTGCATTTTGTCTCGCAATGGGTATCTAAAAATGATGCCTGCGATGGTGTTTATGTAACGCGGCTCGGAAACAGGCTTTTTGTGCGGTGCCACTCATTTCACCAAATGATATTACCCCGACAGTTCGTTTCATCAACGCTGCGACGTTTTATCAACAGATTGTTTCATCGACACTCGCTCATCGACATATCTTGCTATGTTTCGTCGACAACATTTTTGTTTGGTTAGGGGTGCGCTGGTTTGTTGGTGAGCAGGGGTACGGGTACATGCATGGGGGCAGGACCACCCTTACACGCTGCTGCGAAGCGGCATGTATGGGTGGGCTGGGTGGGTCCACATTTTTGTAATGAACTGCTGGAGACTGTCGCCGCAAAGCATACTGGGTGGGTCGGATGGTTTAACATGTGCCCCAGTGATAAACGCACAACAAAATGTTCCTACTGCATGCAATTTTTGTCCATGAAACTTCACAGCATGGTGTTGCAGTGTCGATGAAACAATCAGTGTCGATGAAACGAGAGTCGTAAAAAGTTGATGAAACACGTGTCGATGAAACGACAGGGACCCTTCTTTCCGATGGTTCCATGGAGGCTATGACAATGAGGACTGCAAAGTTGCCTCCAAGAAGGTCAATATGCTTTTCACACGAGTCTGTCTTTGCCAATGTAGACCAGAAAGATGATGGCAGACTCTGAAGAGCTCGTTCGCGGCTATGGCCTGGTATAATGCAGAGATAAACATATATCAAAAATGTAATTAGGCGGTTTGAGCTGCTGCTTGATTCAAACATTGCTGATTTTATTGTTATAAAGACAAATAAATAATTCTGCCACTTGCATTCGGACCAAGATCAGGACATCCGAGTATTCGGTATGTTTTCAATTTTTGATTTAAACAAATATTTCCCATATAACAAAGCCACAATTCATGAAGCGGGAAGCTACCCTTGCAATCAATTTTTATTGACATACTTTTCATCTTTTACAAATTATTAAACCAATGCTGCGATCCAATATTGTGGACACATCTTCCTTCTAAAGTAAACTGGAAAAGTTGGTGCGTGTTTACCGGTAATACCTCAGGCCGCGACGCGACGCGAGTGGAGGTACACGCGTCACGTACCCGGGTTTCGAAGCATAAACATACGACTGGCAGGGCCTCTGAGAGCAAGCAGAATGTTCGGAAGCATTTGAGAGAACCAAATCTGCTTCCCTCAAATTCTCTGGTATTTTTTACAAAAGAAGACATCAGCTTCTTAACGTCCAAAATAATATCAATTAAATGTTTGTAACATACGCATCACTGGCTTTATCAATTGTATGCCACATGTATGTAACAGCTCATTTTTTGCGAACGAGGGTGCGCCCGCGGGTATTATCGCAGTCATAGATTACCGTGCTGCTGATTGCGACGCGGAAACTTGACAAGGACGCCACGTTTCACAGATGAATACATACATACTGCTTCGAAGGCGTCATTTCACTAGACAGACTATTTATTGACGCCAGCAAAGTTACGGTCGAAATCGGGTGAAGACACTTACTGTATTCGCGGTTCACTTATGCCCCTTCCGCACAGCCCACTACACTTAAAAACAAGAGTTTGGTGACCGCTGCATTTTAACGTCGCTCCACGGAAACCACTGTGAAGATAAGCCGATGCCGTCACGATGTTGAGGCGCAACCTGAGGCAGAGAAGCAGACGGCGTTCGACGTATGTACGATGTTAGGCCTTACTCCCGCATCGAAATTTTCGATGGCAATGCTATCGCTGGATTCTCACGCTGTCGCACAGAACCAATTGCGAATAAAAGTGGACGCGGTTACGACTTAGCGACGTATGCTCGGGTAAGTGAAAAACCGCATTAAAAAACAGAATAATTGCTATAATATAATTGGAACAGATTTATTTAAAAAAAATTCCTAAAACAAACACTAAAATTAGTAAAAGATACACTCAAATCCGTAAAAGATACAGGTTTGTGCAGGTGAGCGTTACGGTCAGGGGGGGCGTAGTGCTCACCTAACGTCGCGACGGCGGCGACACCCTTGTTCGCTCAAGCTTTTTGCCAGCATTTTTACGACATACCGCCACGATTGCGACATCCGACAGAAGAACACTCCGGCTTCTGTGACGTCATTTGTTGTCGGGACCACTTTGAATGCATGGGCTGCTAACCTTCGCTATAAAGTAGAGTAGATGGTTGGGATAGTTGGTTTCGGAACTTGGAATACATTTTAGCGCTCAAAACAGGACACAAAGACGAGAATCAGTCACCACAGTGCGCTACTAACAATTGATTTTATTACATAAAACGACACTTATATACCATCCGAGTTTCTGATATCACCCCATCACTAGCCAACCCGATGCAAGGCCGCGTCACTAAGGAACGCACGTTCTTTGTCAAGTAGATCCATAGACGCCACGCTGACACATGCTGCCCCTCCCTTCTTAGTCTCATCTGCCTCGATTATCTCCCTCACGGTTTTTTCCTTGTGCCTCGCCAGAATCTTGCACTCGGAAAACAACGGCACACACTTGCAGCTTTGACAATGATAATTTCCTGCTTTAAGCTCGTGTTCCCTTAGCCTATCATTAATAGACCTACCGGTTTGACTGCAAGTGTGTGTGGTTGTTTTCCGAGTGCAAGATTCTGGCGAGGCACAAGGAAAAAACTGTGAGAGAGATAGTCGAGGCAGATGAGATTAAGAAGGGTGGGGCAGCATGTGTCATCGTGGCCTCAATTGATCTACTTGACAAGGAACGTGCCTTCCTGAATGACACGGCCTGGCATCGGGTTGGCTGGTGATGGGGTGGTATCAGAAACACGGATGGCATATAAGTGACGTTTTATGTAATAATCCAGTTGTAATTGCTACAACTTCTGCTACTTCTTTTTCAACCATGTGTTAAGCGATGCTTCATAAACGTAAAAACAACTGATATTATTTTCTTATGTTCGGCCTCGCGCTTTTTGTACTTTTTGTACTTCTGTACTTTCGCTCAAATGTATTTGTACCCCCTCGAAATAATGCCTTTTAGGGCAATGCGAGATATTCTGAATAAATAAATGAATAAATAAATAAGTTGTTAGTAGCGCACTGATTCTCATCTTTGTGTCCTTGTGTTTTGAGCGCTCAAATGTATTCCAAGCTCCACTATAAGTCTGATAATTAAAGAATATTTCTTAATTAACTTTTACATTTTAAAAATAAACTTGTGCTTTCAATTAAAAACTTGCGGATAACCATCGAAAGCCACAAAAAAAGACAATTTCAAAACGACTTGTTGCACTTGGGAAGCGTGGTGGTGCACCAAAGTTAACACTCGTGCAGCAGCCACAAGACTAGCTGTAAGGAGACGCGGATGATAATCTAATCATCCAAGTTTCCACAGCACTAGCTTTTAGGGCAGTCATATTTTAACACCACCAGTTGGAACTTAAAACAAAGCTGGCGGGTCTGTTTTTCATGTTTTCTATGCTGTTGATCAAGTAATGCTGCTAGGTATCCAAGAGTTCCCAAGCATATTTCAAGAACGGGTCTGATATTGGTGATGTATAGAGTAATTTTAACTCCCGACCCTTGGCGAAAACTAAGACGTTTGAAATATACCACATTCTAATTTCAGTGTATTTCAAGTACAGTTCATGTTTGTAAATACACAAAAAATATACCAAAAATACACATTTTTTACTCAGTACTAAAATATATTTCTAAAAATCATTTTAAAATACCTTTCTTTAAACTACATTTGAAGTAATCTTCATGCCTTCTGAAATATGTAATACTACATTAGTAATATATATTTCAGAAGGCATGAAAATACGTTTCCCATAGATTTCTGAAAATATTAATTTATTTCGTGCAAAATATACTCCAACCTTAATACAAATGCGGCGATCAAAGATATGTGCAAAATACACTTAAATATGCTGGAAATCGTAGCTACTGTTGTGTTATACTCTAAGTATCTTTTGACTGCAATTACGTGCATAGAAACTGCTTAAACTATCAAAGTATTGAAAATTCGCCTATCAGAAGTACACTTTAAGCAGATAGGGAGCACAATGAAGTGCATAAATACAACATTTGATTAGTCTTTCAATTGAGTTGTGCATGCATCCCACTGGTAAATCAGCCCAGTTTATGTTATTGGTTTCTTTTTTTCTATCAAGAACGCACCTGATGAGTTTCTTGCACCCCAATCACAAACGGGATTCGGGAACTGCAACCACAACACTTGCTGATGCTGCAAAGCTTCAGCAAGTGCTGTGTGCAGATATGTTTGGCGTGGTTGTGTTAGCACAATGTTAGTTCACTGAATGTGTAAACTGACCATTGTTCGTGATGTGAGTAGTGACTTTAAAGGGGGGTGCAACGACTTTAAGATTAAAAGAATTTGCATCTCGTCATTTTTACGTTGTTTATCATGTCCCGGCAGATAGAGAAAACATCTCCTTCAGTAAAAAATGTCGCATTTCCGCTGCATCATCGCAAAGCAAAAGTCTAGCTTTTCTCCCACCTGCAGCCGCAAGTAGCAGCCGAAGGAACTACGGCGAGAAGATTACGTGACCTCGCTCGGCTCAAAGCTGCAGCATACGGCTCGCTAATGTCAGCGGAGAGAGGGAGAGGAAGCGTCCTCCGAGAGAGCACACGTGAACCTACACGGCACTCCGTATTACGTCACTAGGAGTGCGACCAGGTGGGACCCTGAAGACTGGGAGTGAGTTGAGGGGTGCCCGAAATGCCAATAGTCATCTTTTTTTACACAACAAAGACACGCAGTCAAAATCGGTTTCCTGTCCTTTACTTCAAAAGTGTCGGAGGTAAACTTCCCCAATTTTTTGACCAAAGTCCGGAAATCGTTGCACCCCCCCACCCTTAATATAGTAACTTTAATGACTTAGTGGCTTTAATGACTATATTAAATAGTCAACTAGTAAAGAAAAGCAAAATAACTATTTTAAAGTGAAGAAACCGCCTTGAATCGATTCATCCTGAGTGGTGCTTGCAGAAAGCGATAACATTTCTTCTTGGAGCCGTTTTTTATGTTGTTTTAGCCAATGTGCCGAATTTTTATTTGTTGTGTCAATGGTTTTTAGTAAGAGATATCACCCACAAACTTGGAAACACTTTTTTCTTTTTGACTGACTCCCGAGGAGAAGATCGAATACTTGGAACTTTAATAAGTGCAAAGGTGGTCACCGGCCAAGTGATTACCTTCAATATATAGGCATATAACTTATAAGGCCCTGGAGCAGTCAGTGATTCAGGTGTTCAGTGGATAATGGTGTTTGCGTTTGTGTTCGCTTCTAATGTGTAGTTTCGGGATGTATGTAGTAGTACCTTGAAATATACCACAGGGACACCATTTCCGAAAAAAATCCCAAATAAAAAACTTAAAAAAAGTATGTAGCTGGTTGTTAATACACAAATGGCATCTTGAGGATAAAGGAATTATATTTGTGGTAGATCTAAAATCTTTTCTGATTAATATATATGATATACTTTGAAAACCCTACGCCCATCTTTCGAATGTGGCCAAAATAATAGAGAACGAATACAAAATTAATATGCATATTCAATATATTTCAACTATGTTTCAAGTACAGACTCTTTTTGCTAAAGGGAGGACAATCTCTAAAGTTGCGTTTGATAAAGTCTAATACCCGTGTCAGACGACGTCAAAAAGATATTTTCCACTGAATGTCCTTTCCACTAAAGGTCCTTCCTCTAAAAGAGACCCTGCCACACGACTGACACAATGGAATTCACCAGTGATGTTTACTACTTTGGGCTGACTACAATCAGATGAAGCCAAAAATGAAAATATTATTACGAGATTTGTTTTTTAGTAAACATTATTATTCGGTACTTCGAATTTTTATAACAAGTTTTTAAATTAATAATATCTAAATACGGGCTTTCTATAGGAGTTTTCTTTTCATAACCAAAATTACGGTTGTATTTGGCAGAATTTTAAACTGCAGCTTGCAACCACGCTGCCGCCCCTTCCTGTACTATGGTATAGTGAACTATACTCCGTGTCACTAGTTGCGAGTGACCACTATATAGTGGAAACGACCTTCGAGACAACCCCCTATAAACATCCCCCGCTAAAAACGAGACTAACGGATTGGGACAAGTTCCGTAAAATCTGGGACAAAACCGCTTTAAATGAAACCGGCAACCTGAACGAGTGGACCCGAGCCCTGAAAGGAGACGAAAAAGTCACCGCTAAAGAAACAGAGGGGTTAACCCCGAAATATACGACCAACCCTGAATTAAAACACATATGGGAAGCCCACCTGAGCTTGCAACTAAGGTGGAAAAAGCAAAAACACAATCGCCTCTAAGCAAGAGTGTAACACAGCTAGAAAAAAATATGGAAGCGTACGCGTTCGTGCTCGAAATGCAGCAGTGGGGCAGGTATGCGACAGCGTGAACGGGCATCTGGGTAAGAAAAATTCGTGGCTTCTAATACGACACTTACTCGACCCCACACACACCAAAATGGCTCAACTCAAAACTCGCTCAAATAGTACACCAACATGAAGACAATACAAAAGACTTAATCAAAGAACTCAACGATAAATACCTAACCACTTCGCCATCCACCGACCCACTTCCCTGGTACTAGGGTGAGCCAAACCCAGAATTAGACCAGGAATTTAGCAGAGCGGAAGTGTGGCAAGCCATGGGCCAACTCAAAACAACGTCAGCCGCGGGTCGAGCATCACAAACAAGATGTTGAGAAATCAAGACCTTACGTCGGTGATGGCCGCAACTGACCTATTCAACAAGCACTGGCAGAACGGTGAAATCCCCCAAGAATGGAAACACGCCAGAATTATCTTTATACCCAATCCAGGCTAGAAGCTATTAGCTGAAAACCTAAGACCCATCTCCCTTACATCTTGCTTAGGAAAGCCCATGGAGCACGGGGTTCTAAACAAACTCCAAAGATAAGCGGAGGATGACAACCTCCTACCCCCCTCTATGCTGGGCTTTAGAGCCCACCTTTCCACGCAGGACGTCATGCTCCAAATTAGCGAAGAAGTGATCCCCAAAAGCACAAACACGAGAACCATCCTCGGATTAGACTTAAACAAGGCCTTTGACGACGGGTCACGTGAGGCCCTCCTCACTAACTTATCGAGGCTAATTCCAGGATCCCGAACCTTCAACAACGTAAGATCGTTTCTGGACGTAAGGGACAGCAGACATCTCGATCGGCGGGAAGATCTCGGATCCCCTTTGCATGGGGTGTCGGGGGACACCGCAGGGCTCGGTACTTTCGCCGTTCCTATTTAAACTGGCACTCGTAGAATTACCCAAACAACTCGAGGTCATCCGAAATCTCCGACACACTTTCTATGCAGAAGATATCACCCTATGGATTACTACAGGAAATGAGAGGGAGATAGAAGAGAGCCTACAAAGGGCGGTCGATACCATAAACGCCTACGACAAATCGGTAGGATAAGAATGTTCTTATTCCAAATCGGAGCTCCTAATTAAAAGAGACATTTCTTGGGGACAAAACTCCAGCCTTCCGATGGCCAACATAAACGTACAAGCGCAAGGCAATGTCATTAAACAAGTCAATCCTATCCGGATCCTTAGACTGAACATAGAAGAGAACCGAAAAAAACACCGAAGTAATCGTTTCTGTCCACCAGACCATTAGACTCTTTCGACGCATAGCGAACAGGAGAAGAGGCGTTAAGAAAAACAATCTATACCAATTGGTGCAGCCCTTTGTCGTTAATAGGATGACCTACGCCCACCCCTATCTACAATTACACAACGCCGAGAAACTCAAAATTGAAGGACTCATCTGGCAGGCCTACAAGGCAGTCCTTGGTCTACCCTTCAACATGTCCACTGAGAAGCTACTGCAACTCGGCGTACACAACACGCTAGTACGAGTTGACTGAGGACCATCGGAGAATGCAAGAGCTCAGGCTCGCTCGCACCAATGCGGGAAGAGCGATCCTAGAAAGGCTGGGAATAAACGCGGCACCGCTCAACGCGGACACCCGCAAAATCACGTCCAACGTCAGAAAGACAATCACGGTAAAACCATTAAGGAGAAGCATGAACCCCGTCCACCACGAAGGCAGACGTAAGGCCAGAGCGCTAGCCCGCGCCAAGAAACTCGAGGGCCGAACGGACGTCGTCTACGTGCTCGCGGCCGCTTACCCAATCTCCAAAAGGGCGTACGCGATCGCCGTGGTGATCGGAGAAGGCCAACTCGTAGGAAACGCGACTGTACGCACAAACACTTCCCAAAACAGGCGAAGAAGCGGCAATCTCCATTGACGGCACCCCAGCAAAATCAGCATACCGATCTGTAACTCTAACCAAAAATAAAAGTTTTCCAATAAACAAAAAAAGAATTCCCGTCTGCTTGGAGATGGAAAAAAAAGTCTCGTTTCTCCCTTCGCCTCGTGTCCGCTTGGGGGCGCGTCAGTCAGCGAAGTGGGTTTCCCGTCATCGATGACCTCAGAATTGGAAATTAAGCGCCGGAACATCGAGGATCGGCTATAGCGACGGAGGCGTGGCCCATGGCTACTCTCAAAAGCTGCCCCTGGAAACGCTGCGGCTTTAGCGGGTTCGGCGGCACGATCGGAGCAGAGATGTCTCATCGCTTCCTGTTCTACGTACAGATCCTGCTGTGACAGTCTGCCTACAGCGACAAAGTCGACTGCAAGAACGCAAGACCAGTGACTGCAGCCTCATGTCAAGCCAACCTGCACAACGTTCGTGACAATCAACCGCAATCCTGGCGCGTGCAAAGTGGATTTCCCGTCATCGACGACAACAGGACGAGGAAGATTACCAGAATACAACCCTAAATATCATGTACTACTAAACAGTGAATAATATATATACTTCTAGCTAGTAATTGCTGATCCAATTTTCTTTCTGACGCCTTGAGCTACTATGTCCACCAGCATCCGAACGCCGAGGCTGTTAACCTGCAAGAGGACCACGCTGTTTGTGTACGGCAAATGAAGAACATAATGACAAACTTCCTCTCAGATCTGGGCCGCCCCGCCGTTCGTCGCACCGCACTGTAAAGTTTATTTTCTTTTATTCACTTTTAGTGGAATTTTTTTTTACTTTTACAGTTTTATGTTGTGCCACATACCTCAAATTTGTTATCGTCTAGTCAGACTTTTTTAAATAAGTACAGTGTATTTTTTACAACTTACTTCCCAATTCACGATGAATAAACGGTTGAAATCAGCGCTCTGTGTTGTCCAGTTTGCTCCTTTGTCCTCGTCTAAGCGCTACCATGTTTTTGAATACAAACAAGTAGTAGTTTTAAAGAATATTTACACAAGAGATTTTTACATTTACGTTACACGCTAAAATTCATCCTACAAGGTACCTAGGTGAGGCACACCAAAAATTATTGTTTGTCTTTTGTCTTTTTAAGTTTGTTTCTCTAATTTCAAGCTGACTCATCACCAATATGTAGCATCTAGCTCAACCAAAGCCTGTAACTTAAAAATGAAGCCATTTCTTTTTTACGCAGCTGTTCGAGATCGCTGTTGGTATCTATCTACTCACGTTGACAGCCTGTGTGATTTTTCATGGCAGTGACCCTGGCGCGCGCACAGCTAGTGTTGTATATCACGTTTAATGATGAGCTCCCTGCTTGCACAGACACGACTCACACGTTTCTCGTGTTTCCTCAAGAACGGTGCGTATCGTGCATCCTTTCAAATTGATCTCGTGCATCTTTTGAGGTTGTCTCGAAAATACAATATGCTTGGCATCAAGGTAACCGCTCTCGGAATCTGTTTGCTCTATTTTTGCTTAGCCCTGGCTTGCAAAGTTGATCGCAGAGAAGGTGAGCATGTTTATGTGTCATTGCTGCAGATAGGAGGGCTCTCAGCTGAGGAGGATTACTGTAGTAAATTATTATTGACATAGCCTCAGCGGAAATCAGTTTGATGCTACTTGTAGAAAAAATTAATGTAATTTTAATGTAATTTAGGAAAAATGTAAATTAAAAAAATTATACACGACTTGCATCTTTCGTATATGTTGCTCTTTGACTGTAGATCAATTGAGTTACATTAATAGTATAATGTACTCGATGCGTTATAACATGGTCCAACACGCAACAGCAAAAAACCCACTACTTTTGTGAAGAGGGAAATTTTGAGGACCCTTGAATGGTATTTGCGAAGCACAGATCATTCGGTTTCCAACTGCCTGGGAAATTATCAGCCTCTTTACGACTGAATTGTGATAGTTCTGGCTTTTCTGGGAGTTTCCCCGTGATGTCACCGCAATGAATGTGCGCTTTTTTTGGGCCTCAGTTGAGCCGCAGGAGTCGAATGAACATTTCGGTATCCGACAATAAAGGATACTCTTGCGACTGCTTAAAACCGGAGAGGCTAGAAACCTGTCTTCAATCTATTCATATATAAACAGCCGCAAGTGTGTGAACAGGCTTTAAACAGTAGGATGAAATCTTCCCGATAAATCCTAAGTTGAGTCATAAAAACTTAATTTTGTTAAAACCTGCGCGTGTAAAAAACGATGGATTCCTCAAAACCAAAAAGAAAATACCTCCTCACGTTCCGTTTATTCCCCGTTCAGGTTTAAAGTTCATACCAAATGGACTATTTCCGCACTTGCTTCAATTACATCACAGTCTCTCTGGGTCAGCGTGCCCCTGTCGAGGGAAAGGGGGGCAGACCCCATGATGTCGGTGTCTGTCGGGCGTCGACGGAAGCCACTATATCCCTGCTAACACCGCATGTCGACCAGCTTTGGACCTACGTCGGCCGGTACCGGGAACTGGACAACGGAGCCTGGCCGTTTCCGGCCTAGGCTCCGCCGTCAACGTTCCGGAAGTGGACGACAGGCTGTGCTAGCTGGAATGTTTCAATTTCATTATATATGGACAGAAACTAGGGAAGAGTAGGAGACGAGAGGGCGAGGGAATGTTAGAACACCGAGCTATGGTTCGAATGATTGGTGGGTAGACGCGAAGTCTTGCTCTCCAGTGCTCTCGTCGAGCGCGTAAGAAGGCTGAACTCCGGCGTTCGGAATTTGGTGTTTGCATTCGAACAGTGCAGCGGAGACAAAAACGGCTAGCATCTGCGTCTAAGCACTGATCCTTCCCAACATAGCTCGGTCTTCTGACGTCGCCGTGCGCTCTCGCCTCCTCCTCTCCCTCAATCTTTGTCCGCATAGGATGCAGGCATGTACAAACAACCATCCTAACCCTACCTTCAACTGTAATATCTATGTTTCAACAAAATCAAGATTGGTGCCAATACCGAACTGTGCGGAACACTACTTAGATCCTGGTCAGAGACGTTGGAGGATATGTCGGATGGCAAGTTGTTTATCATGGTTTACAAAGAACCTAACGGTAGAGTCTTCCCCAATAAGAAGGACACATTTGATGAGGCAGTTTATGCGCCGGTGTCAAGCACACAGTTTTGCCAGTGGCAATGCATTTTTGCTCGTCATTTCCTTTTGTTTAGTTTTGATTATATTAGTATAACAACAAGGTATGATTTATTTTCTGAATCCAAGCAATCTAGCCATGTCCAAAGTGAATGCAGCAGAGCCGCGTTGAACGGCCTCGTCGGATGGGTCTTGCGTACAGTTGGAGACTGTGCGTAAATGAAAACCCGATCCAGGTGTATGCTACTCTTCATCGTCGTTATCGCCTTATACATCTTTTTTTTTTTTGCTTTGTATGGGACGTTGGAATGTGCCAGCTAAATCGACTTGGTGGCGTGATTTTGTTTACATATCCTCATATGTTAATGATACATCCCCTTTATCTTCAGCGTTGTCATGTGCGAATGTCAAACCAGTTTTGCCAGTACAACCTACAAACTACGAAAACTGCGTCTCTGAATGGAGATATATCTTAATTTGCCTTTCAGCGATGTTTGTAGCCACTGAGGTTGGTCGGGCAGTCAGAGACTCTTTTAGGAACTGTTCTCACCTGATAGCATCCATAAAAGAAGAGGCAACGCCAGCACTTGCGACTGCGGTATGTTTTTAATCAGTTTGTTATTCTCGTGCAATTTTTCGTGTCCGAGCGGAACTGGTCCACGATCAGAGTGGCCTCTGCAGATGCGCCGGTTCCTAAACAAATCACTGGTGCACATTTCGCTAGAATCATATTTGTCAGTAAGTTTGAGAGTGTTATAAATAAGGTTCTGTGTTTTCAGGGTTCATTTTTGCGCAAATTCGGTGTCCATATCAGTTGGCATTTTGTTGGTGGTTTTCGGCGTCTATATTTGGTGACGCACAAAAATAGCATTTAGTGGGTTCTACGTTGCAGAAAACAGGACACGACCGAGAAAGTTTTCCAACCCCTAGAGACCATGTACGTGACACAATTATTTTAAAAACGTCAAGACCCATGGACAGTTCAGGAAGGGATGTTTTCCCACACTAAATTCGGCTGTAGTTGAAGTTTTCTTCCCTCGAAGCATAAGTTTTCTTATTCAAGGACACCTTGAGTTCGCAGTTTTTTTTGTGCTCACCAATTCTGGTAACACCGGGCCGAAGGTTATTTTCCGGGTTTAGGGTATATACCGAAATCACTGAACCCTAGTTATAGTTAACACTAATTTAGTAGCTCGAGTAGCACAAATGTGTTAAGCGACAGGCGAAGCACTCAGGTCCTGTGTCCGCTCCGCTAGCTACAGGGAGCCAAAATGGCGATTTTTAAGCTTGTGCTGCTTGGTTCATGCTTCAACGAGGTAAACCCATTCCAAGGGCAAACATTTTAAAACTTGTTTGTTTGGAACCAAAAAAGTGCGAGTCACGAAAAACGTTCTTTCAAAACCTTTTTTTTTTCTAGTATTTGAAGATAAAATTAAAATATCGGTTTGTCCTCTAATAATAAAAAGCTTATCATTATATAAATGTATTTGCGCAATTTTTTCACGTGTAACGTAAAATAATAACACCCCATTAATAAAACCAGCTACTTCCGTGTTTTCCGTGTTTCAGGGTTCATCTCTGTGCAAATTTGGGGGTTTCTTTTTTGGGAGGGGGAGGGAGGGCTCTATCACAGCTTCGATGACTTTCAGTCTCTATATTCGGTGACTGTCACGTTCGTTCGGAACGACGATCGAATTCAGAGTAGGCAAGAGAAGCGAGCGGAAAAGAAATGGTATACAGTTGTACTAACAAAAATAAAAGAAAGCGCGAAAAGAAACCAGCTGTGTAAGACACTCGATTGGCGGGTAGAAGAGCTAAGCAGACGTTTCATTCACGTTCCCCAAAACCAGTCCCCTCTAAGCTGCCACTTACAACCTTGGCTTGGGCCAGGGGCTTCGGCGAGACGTTATCTTTTCAATGATTCCTGGTGGTCCGTAGCCTTCATTTGCAGGAGCGTCGCCGGCCTCGGGTGTTGTTGCCTCGTTGCATGGCTGAAGATGCCGGGGGGTCCGTAGTCTACCTGAGCGGGAGCGTCGCCGGCCGCTTGTGGCGTTGCTTCGGAGCGTAGCCGAAGATAGCTGCGTCCTTATCGTCCGCCAAAAATCTCGCGCGCGCACCCGCGATCTCGGATCTCTATTCTTCTTCTTTTCTTTTAGAGCGCAGCTCTTAGGCGCCCGTTACCGGATTGAGCGACGTCGGCGTCGCCGTCGCCGTTGCCGTCGCCGTCGGCGTAACCGCGCGGTGCATGATGGGTAAATTTCCCCGCTAAATTTAGCGGAAAAAGTTTCCCGGTAAAGTTAGCGGGCAAAATTTAACGCTGAATCTAGCAAAAAATTTTCTCCGCTAAATCTAGGGGAAAAGTTTCCCCGCTATATTTAGCGGAAAATTTTCTACGCTAAATTTAGCGGAAAACTTCCCCCTAAATGGGGGAGGGCAGGAGAGCAGGAGGGGCATAGCCACCTCTACGTAGCTTCCCCTCCTCCTCCTCAAGAGCTGGGCTCTAATTCGGCGTTACTGGGAGTTGTAAACGGCTTTTTTTCGAGTGTCTACTTTTTCTTTCTCTTCCTCTGCCCGGGGATCCTCAACCATGACAGAGAGGCAAAAAATAGGCATTTCTCGGAGCTGATGTTGAAGAAAACAGGACCCGACAGTAAAAGTTTCCGGTCAAACTCGTGCAGAACCAGCACACTTCGCACCGAAAGTAAAGACCAGCACATTTCGCACCGAAAGAATAAGACGCAGGTGCCTTGTTCCTTCCTCGTTCATCAGCGCAACCAACACGTTAATCTTGGTGTAAAGTAAGATTCTGCGGATCCTATGTGTTAGATTTACAGACCGTGGAAACTTTCTTTTATAGGAAGACATACAAAGGAAGCTTCCTCTTGTTTTGACAAACATAGAAAAAGCTTTTCTTTCGTTTTGAATATTGATATGGGCAAAATGAGGAGAGAAATGCAGGGAAAAGTGAAGAACAGTTCATCGGATTGTCTTTGGCGCCAAATCCGGCCAGTCAAATCCGCAGGGCGAAGGAAACTGAGACACTCGCGAAAAAATCAAAACATCATACAAAATGCAATTTCACAAATTGCTTCCCCAGTTGTTTTAGGGGCGAAGCTCCTTAGGGTCTAGCCTTGTCCGTCCGTCCGTCCGTCCGTCCGTGCTCACATCGATTGCCATCCCATTTGTCTTCTTAAAAAAAGAAAAAAATGCTTGCGCAGTCGACAGGATTCGAACCTGTGCGGGGAGACCCCAATGGATTTCTAGTCCATCGCCTTAACCACTCGGCCACGACTGCGAGACGAGTAGGGGGCTCCGAGATGTGGTAGTAACTCAACAGCTGGGGATGTCATGGTTGAAACGTTGCATGTAGCCGCTCAACGTCTATACAGGAGAGGGCGCTGCGATCAAATGCGTATATAATTGCGTTAAACTTTGCATGCATTGGCTCAACGTTTATAGACGAGAGGGCGCTGCGGTCGAATGCTCAAATGCGTATATAACCACATTCCATACCACACATTCTCTTTCTGACATGGACCGTTGACTTAAGCGGTGGAGATACGTTCCCACGGCTTCTAGCGGATCCAAGCTGATCCGCTAGAAGAACCACTGGAACTAAAAACCCCAACAAGTACGAAAGACATTCAAATCAACAAGGGAAATCAAAAGTACAAAACAGAGACATCAGCAGGTCTGAGAGCTATAAGCAAATACTTGGATAACGTATGGACAAACATCAACCCTTCAACTGATCAGCCCTTTTTTGCAAGAGGAAGTTTCGAACAGCGTTCCGAACTATGTCCCGCATGGGTTAAACATATCGAGCGTATCAGAGTAGCGGTTATAACACTCAGATGATCATGGGTTCGGGTTTAAGTGGCAAAAATATCAAGCTATATAAAAAGATGATTGATGATGTTTAGGCCACATGGAACTCTAAGGCTCACTTCGAACAGAAGGCTGGGAGAGTTAATCGATCCGTGCAGGGTCTTAAACAAAAACAGATTTTCCTTCACTCGACATTGTTGCAGGCTCAACAAGTTAACGAGTTGCGAGTTAAACCCACCATTTAAACAAGGAGCATATTTCTCAAGGAAACGATATTTAAAGATGAAAATAAATTTGTTTTGGAGTTTCTCGACAGATAAACTGTTTGTTTTGGAAATGCCATTCGAAACAGCCGAGGCGTACTCTAGCTGGGATCTAGCCAAGGAACAGTACAACGTGAAAAGCAAACGGGCTTTTGAATTCCTTCGTTATGCGAGACACGGCACCTGACGTGCGCAAGGCCGATTGAACCACTCTGGTAACGTGAGTGTCAAATCTCAGGGTTGAATCCAAAACAACACGAAGGTCCCTCAGTTTACTTACACGTGACAACAGTTCGCCATGATAACTATAAGGAAAAAATATATCGTGGGTCTTGCGAGAATGTGTCATTACTTTTGTTTTATAATGATTCAAACGGAGGTCATTGTCTACACTAATGACCGACGGAATATGCGTAATTCGGAAGCCTGATGCAATCCTCCAAGGTCGATATTTTTTGTAAAGTTTTATATCAGCGTACTGCAGAAATGAAGAGTTTGGTATAACCTGGGAGACAACATTTAAAAAAATATTGAAAAGCAGGTGGCCAGAGACAGATCCCTGAGGCACTCCAGTGCTTGACTTGTACAAGGACGGGGTAGTATTGTTGACACGAACGTAGGCTTGCCTATTGGACAAATAGCTTTTTAACAAATTGTACACCGAACCACATACTCCGTAAGAGGAAAACTTGTATAAGAGGAAGTTGTGGTTGACTACGTCGAAGGCCTTATTTAGGTCGAAATAAGAAAATGTCAAGCTGACCTCTATTACAAACTACTTCAGATGCAGCAGACGTAAAAGATACGAGATTTGTAGACGTCGATCTGCCGGACACGAAGCCATGCTTATTAGAAATGATTATACCATGAAACTTGAAGGAGAGGAACTGAAGGAGGATCATTTCAAAGAGTTCGTAAAAAAAAGAGAGGAGAGAAATCGGTCTGCAATTAAAAACGTCGCCACTATTTTCAGGTTTCAGAACCAGAACAACCACTGCCACTTTCCAGTCGTCAGGGAATATTCCTGACGTCAAGGAGTTATTAAAAATTGTGGAGAGTATAGGCATAAATAGCTCATGATAACCCTTAACAACTGCAGTGGGTATCCCATCATGACCTGCAGACAATGCGGGTCCCATTTTCTTAATACATAACCTAACAGAATCATCATTGACAACAACAGAACCTAATCGGCCACTAAACCCATCCCTGTGAGGAAATATAATTGAGGAGCAGTCATTATTCTTATTGTGGAGTGACGCAAAGTGCTCCGCAAACATCTCCGACATGCCCTTCGCACTGTCGGTATACTGATTCAGGACGATTTCGGGCTCATTAGTCGTCCCCAAGCGGGATTTAGCGTGCCTCCAGAATTTCTGTGATTTTTAACGAGATCTGATTCTACCGAGTCGCAGTGCGCCTTGGCGATCACGGTGTAAAATGTTCTTACATTGCTTTCTGCAAATTTTTAATTCAACTTCCCGCTTTGGAAGACCACTTTTCTTAAACATCCTATGGAAAAAATGTTTCCATTTTAAAAGCTTCCTGAGTTCACGAGATAACCAGTTACGGAAGCGAGATTCTTTAGATATTTTGAGAGGGATATATATGTCCATGGCCTCCTGAACAACACTTGTGAGGAGATATACATGGTCATTGACATCAGACGACTCCAAAATGGAAGCCGAGTCCACACCCGACAGATGGTGGTGATGATGACGATGATGATGATGGTGATAATGATGATGATGATTATTATTATTACACTACGAATACTACTACTACTACTACTACTACTATTATAATATTAATTTTCTTTACCATATAAGTATGGTGGGAGTTGAAGAGAAAAAGTAGTCCGAGAGTTTGACTGTTCCTCAGACCCCTTAAGTACAAAGCAAGTGTAAGTAAAATAAAAGTACACAAAAATCTAAAAACACTAGGTAATTAAAAAAAGAAAAAAAAAGAATTGACAACAGTGAGGTTTCTCTACACACAAAAAATAACATAACTAAAAAGCTGAACACGAAAAAAAAAAACCAGGACATATAACAAAATTATTTTATCATATCTCAGTAGCGCACATAAAGAACAAAATAGCCTTTCCATGTTTTCGTACATTGCGCAAAAATCAGTCTACCCGCAAGCGTATATATAAAAATTAAAAAAAAGCCTTGACAAGGCTCCAGACATTTTGTCAAGTACCCAGAATATTCCGTACTTATCCTTGGCCTTTTGAAGTAAAGGTACTTTTTGTTGTCGGAAACGAAAGGAATTAAGCAAAGAAGATGCTGCTCGCAGCATGCCTCTCAGCCTTTCTTTGGAGAGTTTATTCGGGAATAAGCAAACGATCAGGCATCGCTACCCGTTGTTGCCAAAGTACTTGGGCTGTTCGAGTGTTTGCGAACAATGTTCCTTCAAGAGGAATGACCGGGAATGAGTCAACTAGTGCTCTTGGGTGAACAGGATTAAAATGCGTACGAGTCGGAAGGGAAACATTTCACATGACGACTCCTTGCAAGAACACGCTCCAATCGCCCGACTTAACTTACTGACACGGACTATAAGTTCTTCAATATAAGGAAGATTGATACATATCGCCATTTAAGTAAGGACCTTTGCCGTTGAATAAACCACAGAACCGGTTAGTTGACTGTCTTCGAGTCGCAACTAGAGAAGATATTCATCATGTTTAAAGCTGCTGTCGTGTGCGCCAGCGAAACGAGTGTTCAGTATGGTTAACTTTGAGGGTGCTACAGTGTAAACAGGAAAATCGGAGCTCTAGATAACATTTGCCCAAATTACTGCCTCAAGCTTTTGAAAAGTAATGTGAAAGTAATGCCATTACTTTTGAAATGTAATTGTGATTTAATGCCAATATATCATTCTGCGGTAATTTGTTATGTTATTTATTCATATTTTTTCAGTTTTCTTACTGAAATTAATTTTGACACCCCTGCAGAACAGTAACCACTGCGCCGCGTCGGAAAGCAAGCGATCATGCCGTGTCTCTATGACCTCCACTATGTAAACGATCCCGGCATCCTCACATTCCGGGTATCACGTGACATGCCCGCGCTGCTCAGTGGAGCCCCCTAGCGTGGTTCTCGCCTCGAATAAAAAAAGTCTGCTTTAGGCGTCCTTTTTTCGCGGTTGGAAATTCAGTTTTACAGTTTTTTTTTTTTTTAATTTGTAATGCCTCTTTGGTCTCGTCAGGTCCGCTAAAATGGCCGGTGCCCCTTAGATTAGTCTATTTCTTTCTAAAACCTGGCGTGCCTTAATTTTGCATTCAGTTCTTCCGAATTTTTTGTGCCTTCATCGACGACTGCTCAGAGAGAAATGCAACGAGGGCTTTTACGGTAAGTAAAGTAAACAATATGTTCGAATTCGTCACTTGCATATGATATTAAGAGGGCATATAATGCATACTTGACACGCACTCTGTTTTTTCCCTCTCTCTCTTCAACACCATTGTAGACGGGCAAAACATTTTCTTTAGTTTCGATATAAGACGTGGCAATAAATTTCATTATTTAACTGCAAATAAGTATATTTTTGTGATAATTTCGAAGGGAACGAGATAATTGTATTCATGTTTGATACATTAAAATTGTAATATAAATATTTTCGTTTTTATTTACAGAAAGAAATACGTCCTTTTCCAAAAGGGGGCAGCGTTCAGCGATAGTAGGACGCTGCTAAAGCATTAATACCTCTCAATTCTTCAGCGTATCGCGTATATACGTTTATTTGGCGGCTCTCGTCTGAGTCTTCAATGTTTTCTTGTTCCTTCTAAAAAGTTAGTCCAAGCAAAAGTGCAGCAAAAGTGAAAACAATGCGTCGATTGATGAAAGAAAGCGCCGCGTTGTTCACCATATAGCCAACGTTTGTTTTTATGGTCGCAGCGACCGACGTAGTTCAAACTCCTCGCGAATTGAAGAGCGAAAAGAAAAATATTCAATAGCTTAACCCGACTTCCCTTACTACCTTTTCCCTCTCAAATCGGAGGAGAGGTTACTCGAATTGATGATATTTTAAGAGGTTTATAATGCGACGTCCATCCACAGTTGACACATGGTCCACTTACTCATAGAGGTATTCCAGGAAAATTCATCCCGCAAAAAAGTTCTATACCATCTCTTTTAAACTTTTCAATCTTTCACTGATTGGACTGTGCAGACTTGTACCAGGAGGAAACGCTGTCAACGTAGGCACTAAAGGTTTTGACACCTATTAGGGTATAAAAACGCCGTTCCTGAGACATAAACCTGGGTGGAAAAAATCGTAAATTTGAGCTCGAATGAATCAAATTTCTTCGATTGAAATCAGGTTCATTTGATTTTAATCAGAATAATATGGTTTGAATCACTCTAGCTAGAAAATTATCATTCTTTATTGGTCAGTGTATTTTAAGCGCAACAGATTGATCTATCAATCTGTCCAACCGCTGAAAACGACTCGGAAGAAGTAATTAATGTAAATTTATAGTTTAATTGACACCGTAAGTTATGACGTCACAAGATGGCTCTCCGCTCCAAACAAACCGTTGCTAGGGCCGTTGTTAGGGGCAAATGCGTAAGGGCTCGACGAGAGGTTATAAAATGTCTGATAAAAAAGGTAAGTTATTTTTTGTAAGCACTGTCAGTTCTCAATATCGAATTATAAAGATTTTTTTTTCGTCTCAGTACCACAAAGCGATGACCAAAGCCCGTAATATAGTGTTACATCCGGTTTTGCCTTGCTAGCAGACGACAGAATGACTTCGCGGGTTCAGTGGCTCTTTCTGAAGGAGTACACGACTGCGTTGAATGAGGTTGCTGACGATCGACAAAACGTTTATTGTCAGGGTCAACGTTCAGTGGGATTTTGGAAGCGAAGAGCGCACCTGCGCAGATGGAAGGGAAACCTCAACGAAATTTGAAATATACCTGTCGTGTTCAGAAATAAGCTGAATATGATCCACAGTATCCGTAAATGACAATTGCGCGTTTGTATTTTGAGCCTGATGGCTGTATTTGTCGTTATAAACGGCCAACTCTGGCAAGCGCTTGGAGAACAGCCAGAGGAGACCACGTGACATCCGGCGCAATCGTGATGTAGATTGTCTCGGGACAAACAAACCTGCGGCGAAACTAACGTCGACAGGATGTCCTAGCGGTTCCAGCCACAAAAGTGGCCGAAGCACGCCAGCGATACGAATTTTAGGTGACGGGTTAATCTTCAATAATTTTGTAAAGGGACGACAGGCACAGCTTGGACACAAAATAGAGAGTTCCGATGAGAGGAGAGTTCCTCCGTTTCCTCTTTTCTCATGACGGCCGGAGAGCTGCGGGATGACGTTAGGTTCAAGGCGTGTACTCGCGTCTCCAGCTCGTTGCTCGCCCTCACGCGGCAGAAACGAGAAGCGCTCCACTGAGGGTGGCCCGGTTCTCCAGCTCAGCGGGCACAGCGGAACTAATCGCGACAATGGCTCGCAAATTGTTAATTCCGAATGCAGACAACACCTTCCACTGTCTTAATGTAGTGCTGCAGCCAGTATGGGATTGTATACCTTATTAGAGAATTTTAGAATTGCGTATATAAGCAAACGCAAGCGCTGTGCGGTTGCGTTGGAGTTGCGTGCTCCACGTTGTGCGTGCGCATCGTCGCCATGCACCAATCCAAGACAGGAGTTTTGGGATCCACGCACGCGCACTGTGGAATAGGCGACGCTAACGGGAACACGCAGTAATTGCGTTCGCTCGGATACGCAATACTACAACTCACCACCGTTTCACCGGTTTTCCGACGTTAACGGAACGTACTGCAGTGAGCAGACATGCAAGCTGGTATGCGTTCCTTCGGACTGGAAAGCCTGAGGCGGGCCAAAGAACGGTGCGTAAAAACTCAAGAAAATAAATATTCCAAGAAATTCGTAAATAAAAAAAAATTAAAATAAAATGGACTTCTTTTTTGGGTAATTACGGGCAAAACGACGGTGCGTAAAACTCTTCAAGAAAATAAAAGTTCCGGAAATTTTTGGAACTAATTTTTTTTTTTTAGGCGGGGGGGGGGGGGGGGGGTGGGGAGGGGGCATTTGGTCCGGAAGGATTCCCGGCGAATTCGGAAGTTATGCGGATTGCTCAAAGTCGCGACCTTGATAAAACCATATGTTTTACCGATAATTAATGTAATTTTACATGAATTTCTCAGCCTAGCTAAAATTTTTAATTGATTTTAGGCAATTATATTTTTATAACTTGTAAATTAAAAATGCAGCAATTGGCACCAGTGATCATAGTTTGCCGATTTTGGATCGCCAAAGTTGTTCGCGCGTTTGCAATTATATCATAAGGAACAAATCATACTATAGTCGGTTACAAGTTAAGAAGGTAGGAGAAGCTCCTCCCACAAGCGTGGTGCGCCGGTTTCAAATCCCTCCGCAATCGAAAGAAGAGTTCACTGGAAACGCTCCTTGTTCCGCTTCAATGGATAGATAATGGCCACAGAGTGGTGCCAACTTGTCGCCGACCCCCACTTTTTAAGAAAGCGACCTTTGTATTCAGCGGAGAAGGAACCGAGCCCCTGAAAGCAGCCTTTGTATCAATCGGAGGGGGAAGCTAATCCCCGAAAGTCGTCTTTCTTTCCATCGGAAGGGGGAAGACTTAATCTCCCTCTCGTGGCTTCCACAATGCTAAGTCAAAGTCGAGAGATAAAGCAAATATGTACAGAAAGGCACGACCCTCCTCGCGCGTTGGCCGCAACGTCACGGAAACGATGGGACGCTATTGGATGCGGAGGTGGCGGAGGGATATATGATTCCCTTTGAGGGGCATTTGCCGCTACCTTCTTGACTTGTAACCTACTATAGAGCTTGGAAAACTATGAATCTTAATTGTATTATTATTAATACAAATGGCAATAATGTACTATGCCTCCAATAAACGCCACCATCACAATATAATGGGCCATTTAACCGCAATAGTCTATACAGAAACGTCTCTTTTTCTTTTAGCATATGGAAAACGCCTACCTTGTTATCAAGATAGAAACACTTGATGTATTATCAAGTCATATGCGTCACACGTTGCTTTAAAGAACACACATTTCTGTTGTCTGACTCTAATTCCGTTTTGTTTTTTTGTTTTTTATTGAGAACAGTTTTTTTTAGTCCGTTTTGGTAACTAATTCTAAAATCATCACCTGTGGCATTATTTTGTAAGATTCAGGTTTATTACAATATTCCTGTGCTGAAAATAATGCTAATGCATTTAATCATGCATCTAAATTCCCAATACCCGATTAAAGGTATGCAGTTCATTATTTCACATGAGAATGCTCTGAATGAGGAAAAGCAGCAAAAACACACACATATCATTGCTGACTATGTTTTTCTACAAATAAAATGTTCAATGTTACCTATAAGGTGTACGAAATACCTTGTTTTTAAAGGAACGCTGAACCTTCCAAAAATTTTAAGCGCCAAAATACTGTTTCCGCGAACAATTCCCTTAGTCCAATATTTGCGCTGTGAGACATGTCTTGAGTTAGGAGAGAAACCGAAATTAACACGTAGAACGAAAAACTAAATACAAAATAGAAGTTAGTTTTTGTTTCGTCCCTGAATTAAAACGGTCCTCCTGGCGTAAATCTTCGGCTCAACGCCGTTTTTTTTTTTTTTTCAGGATAAAAAGGTGACCTGCGCGTATAACACCCTAGTTTCTTCGTATAAGCGGGAATAATTTGTGTCGTTCAGTGAAACCAGCACACTAGACAGGCTCAGCAACTGATACACCCGCACGCATCTCCGACCCTCACTATAACCGCCATTTTGATAAACAAGTGGTGCCACCAGTTGACAGGCATCGTCACTACCTGTCAAGGTTCCTAGACGGGCATTACAAACGAGGCTTTAGCGACATCCACCAGTTGCCTTTTGCTAATCGTTTAGTTCGTTTCAAAATTCCTTTTCGTGAATTTTTCAACAAGGGATTGGTGTGTCTTATGTAATACAGCTCCCTTGAACACGTAGAGACCAAACAATAAACGCCGCAATTTCGCTCTAGTATCCCTTTTAGGCTCGCGAACGGCTTCCCGTGGGGCTCGCTTGTGCACTATTTGAGAAGATGAAAACACTGTAAAGTCGAATGGCGTACGAGGATGATGACGTGAAGTGTATCAAGGTCAAAGTGCAGGCCACGTTTCAAAGATTTCTGACTGCACAGTTGCTGCAGTGCACATCTGTGGGATCAAACGAGCTGTCCGTAATATATATATATATATATATATATATATATATATATATATTATTGTCGCAGATGGAAACGGATCAACAAGCGTAAAACAGAAAATAAAGATTTAATCATCGAACTTGTGCCTAGAAACAAAAGAAAGGGGGAGCGTCGACGGCGGCAGCAGCGAGCGGCGATGAGTCGGCGTGACAGTTGGCTGTGAAAGCCTGTCGAAACAGGATACTACAAAAATCGTGAGCCGACACGACTCCGTCTAAAATCGTGGAAATTGAAGCGTCCGGCAGTCCTGCAGTCCGAATTCTGTTCGGAAACCGGCCAAGGGAACATCACGTTTTTCCTCTAAGCTACCTCCGCTTTTCGGTGACCTCGGATCTCGTCAGACTTGACGTCACACGCCACCTGCCAATGCTGTCCATCCCTTCTGCCGGGGCCCTCGAATCCTTCGCCGTGTTCCAAAATTTACTCGGTCGTACTCCAGGGTAAGGATTTTGCATGTTTGCTTTCGGAAAGCTATTTGCGTCGAGCGTCGCTCTACTTGTGTTATCACGTGACACGACCCGCCGGACTATCTCGGATCGATTTGAGTAAGATTTCGAAAACAACCATTCCCTTTCCCGTTTTCGGGATCTAAAAAGCAGCGGAGGCCTTGAGCGATTCACCGACACCGAACAGGGTTTGTTAGTGGCTGTCCGGACCCACGTGATGAGCATGGTCACGGCTCCCGTGAAATGCACGGGCGACCTTTGACGGAGAGGTTTTCCCCCGGCAAAAAAGCGAAAAACAATACGGAAGGAATCGGAGCACCGCACCATTTATGTTGGAGTCGTATCGTCTCACGATTTTTGTAGTATGCTGTTTGGACAGGCTTTGAGTCGACAAAGCCGTGCTCGGCACAACATCTACAAGACTCGGCATCTCCAGCATTCGACCTAGAATTTTCTTTAGTGAGCTAGGGCGAGACTGACTAGGCAAGGTCATTCTGGCCTCCTTATGTTTTATCCTCGGGGTAAGGAGCAAACCTGTGATGTTCCTGACATACGCACTCGTAAATAAAGAAGAAGGGTTGGGGAGCTCGTGAGATCGAGGCAGGATCTCGGGGCACAACGCTTATGGAATGAACATGGTTCTAGTCTCAATCATTGACGTCCTAACATAACAAACTGGCGACGAGGTATTCCGTCTAGGAATGACTTCAAGGAAGCCGCTCAGTGCTACGACAAGGGCCATGTCAACGCTTGGAAGCATCGAGCCCTTCGATGAAGCGGAAGGGACTGGCCAACGTATGCCGAAAGAATCGGGCAATTCTTCATCGCCAACGACGTGAAGGACCTGAGACGAGTGGCGGCATTCCTGAGCATCATCGGCGGAAGGACCTACGCGCTACTCAAGAGCCTCGTAGCGGCGGAAGCCCCATCAAGTAAGACCTATTTGGAACTTGTCGAGATACTCCGGGCGCATCTGTCACCGAAGCCAATTGTGATTGCTGAACGCTTCCGCTTTCACAAGAGGGACCAGAAGGACAGCGAAACCATCCTTGAGTATGTCGCAGCACTGAAAAAGTTGGCTCAAACCTGCGAATTTGAAACAGCGCTGAGTGAAACTTTGCGAGACCGCTTTGTATGTGGCTTATGCAATGACAGCGTACAAAAAAGGCTGCTTTCAAAAGAGGATTTGACTTTCAAGAGAGCGCTTGAAATGGCGGTAGCAATGCAAGCCGCATCCTCCAGTGCGAAAAGTCTACACGACTCAGGGTCGTCCAGCGCAGAAGTTCTTAAGGTAAGAAGCAAACCTTTAGAAAGAGAAGGTTGTTCACATTGTGGTTACAAGAATCACGAGTCGGTCAACTGCCGCTGGAAGGGCTTGGAATGCAGAAGATGCGGAAAAGTAGGGCACCTGCAAAGAGTCTGTAAAGGCTCAGCTCCACAGCGGCAAGGACAAGCGTCTAAACCCTTCAGTAAGCGTAACGAAAAGAAAAAGATGAAGGCTGTAACTGTAGAGGATTCTTCTGACGAAGAGATAGAAATGCACGAGCTACGAAGCGCGCGAAACGATCCGTTAGAATTAACGCTATCGGTCAGTGGAATTCCCTTGAGAATGGAAATAGACACAGGAGCAGCCGTATCGGTTTTGCCATTACAAGAGTACCAGGCTAAATATTCGCACCTGAAAAAGCAACGAAGTAATGTCGTCTTGAAGGCATTTAACGGAGCGAAGATTAAGCCGCTGGGGGAAGTACAAGTGACGGTGATGCATGAAGACAAGGAGTCCAACCTGAAGATGCAAGTGGTCGATTTCAAGGGACCAGCTCTTCTTGGACGTGACTGGCTAAGAGTCATGAAGTTGGACTGGGCAAACATCAAAGCAATACACTGTTCGGAAGAGATAGGAAGGCAGGAGATTGAAGGTCTGATGAATGAGTATAAGAAAATATTCTCAGATGATCTGGGATGCGTAAAAGGGGTTGAAGCAAAACTCAAACTGAAACAAGGTATGTCTCCATCATTTCAAAAGGCGAGGCCAGTACCGCACGCATTAAGGGATGCTGTGGCCAAGGAACTGCTGGCTCTACAAGAAAGAGGCATCTTGACTTCGGTTGAAACAAGCGAGTTTGCTTCTCCAATTGTCCCAGTCGTCAAGAAGAACGGCGAGATCCGGATCTGCGGGGATTACAAGTCCACCTTGAATCCCGTGATCGATGTGGACAGTTATACTTTACCCAGAATCGAAGAGCTTTTTGCAACGCTGGTGGGAGGGCAGCTATTCACTAAACTTGACCTATCCAAAGCGTACTTACAAGTTCAAATGCACGATGATTCAAAGAAGTACTTAACCTTGAACACGCATTTGGGGCTTTTTCAAGTCAACAGGCTTCCTTTTGGCGTAGCCTCAGCTCCAGCAATATTTCAATGAACGATGGATCAGGTACTACAAGGCCTGACGCACACCACCTGTTGCATTGACGATATCCTCGTAACAGAAAGAACAAAAGCGGAGCACCTAAAGAACCTGAAAGATGTTCTCATGCGCCTTAAAAAGAACGGCATCCGACTTCAAAAGGAGAAGTGCGAGTTTTTCAAAAAGGAGGTGTCCTACCTAGGCCATGTCATCAGCAGCGAGGGACTACGGACACTGGATGACAAGGTGGCTGCTCTACGAGATGCACCCGAGCCAAAGAACGACGCATAGTTGCGCTCCTTTTTGGGGTTAGCAAACTACTATGGCAAGTTTATCCCAAACTTGGCAACCATCTTGAGTCCTTTAAACCGCCTGCTGCACAAGGATGTCCAGTGGAGTTGGAACGAAGAATGTACAGAGACCTTCAAGACTCTGAAAGAGAAGGTGACGTCAGCACCAGTGCTGATTTACTTTGACCCAACTCTTCCGATCGTGTTGGCATGCGACGCCTCAGCGTACGGCGTAGGAGCGGTGTTGTCCCACATCATGAAAGACGGGACAGAAAGACCCCTATCGTTCGTTTCACGAACACTGTCTACGCATGAGAAGAACTACTCGCAGCTGGAAAAAGAGCCACTTGCCATTGTTTTTGGCGTAAAAAGGTTTCATTACTATTTGTATGGGTACCTCTTTACATTAATAACTGACCATGCTCCACTTCAAAAGATTTTGGGACCTACGACTGGAGTACCGACGATGACGGCAGCACGCCTTCAGAAATGGGCTTGTAGATTGGCAGGACATCGATACAACATCGTTTATCGTTCGTCTAAGGACAACGCCAACGCCGATTGTCTTTCAAGACTTCCGCAAGCTGCGAAGACTTCCGACGAACTCGTCGTAGATGAAACCTACGTGTTCTACTGCGATTATTTCAGCAACTTCCCAGTGAAGAACACAGATATTGCAAAGGCGACGTCTCATGATCCTGTCCTAAGCCAAGTCTTGGAGAAGGTGCTCAAGGGCTGGGGAAGTGAAAAATGCGCAGAAGCAATTATACCATTCTTCACACGTCGGTTGGAACTATCGGTTCATCAAGGCTGCCTAATGTGGGGCCTACGGGTAATTGTGTCACTAACTTTACAAGAGAGAGTCCTTAAAGAGCTGCACAGCGATCACTTCGGCATCGTTCAAACAAAGGAAATAGCTAGAAGCGATGTGTGGTGGACCTCCATCGACAAAGACATAGAGGACGAAGTGGGAACCTGTAAGCAGTGTCAAGTGCAACGAAATAACCCAGCACAGGCACCATTACATCCGTGGAGTTGGCCAACACGCCCGTGGGAGAGAGTCCATATAGACCCGGCTGGGCCATTCATGAACAAGATGTTCTTCGTGCTGGTCGATGCACACTCGAAATGGCCAGAGGTTTTCGTGTTGAACTCAACGACGTCCGAAGCCGTGATAAAATGCCTGCACCAGTGTTTCGCACGCTTTGTACTGCCTGTCAGCATTGTATCAGACAATGGGCCACAGTTCGTGTCTCAAGAGTTCAAGACCTTTGTCAAGACAAACGGTATTTTGCACGTTACGTCTGCACCGTACCACCCGTCGACTAACGGATTGGCAGAACGATTCATCCAGACCATGAAGAACCACTTAAAGAAGACAACGTCTGGGGCGTCTATTGACACCAAGGTTTCAAGGTTTCTGCTATCCTACAGAAACACGACTCATCCAACAACCAAAGAGTCACCGGCCAATCTAATACTGCGAGAAAGCTACGAACCAGACTAGATCTTCTGAAGCCCACCATTTCGGACACAGTGGCGAGGTCTCAGTTCAAACAACAAAGGCGAGGCCGGAACATAAGTGCACTCTGTCAGAGGGTGACGACGTCTACGCGAGGAACTATCGAGGATCGTCAAAGTGGACGCGTGGTACTGTCGTTTCTCAAACAGGCCCGGGATCCTTCCAGGTACAGGTGTCCCCCGGCAGGATATGGAGACGCCATCAGGATCAGCTGATCCCGGCTCAGCCTCAACGAGAACGGTCACCAGACAGTACTCACATGTACAAACCGGTGTGTGTCCCGACATCATCGGAAGAGACTTCAGTGGCCAACAACCAACAAACGCGTCCTAACCCTGGAGCGTCAGCGGTCCTTGTCGAGGCCGAGGACATCAAAACACAGACTCCAACAACCAGGTCGGGGTCGAGCGACGTAACGGGAGACATGCCTGATGAACATCTCAAAGAGGGGCGGTATCCTACACGAATCCGACACCCACCAAAGCGTTCTGCAAACCAGTAATTACCTTTAGTGGTTGCTTAATTAAGGGGGGAAAAATGTGATGTTCCTGACATACGCACTCGTAAATAAAGAAGAAGGGTTGGGGGAGCTCGTGAGATCGAGGCAGGATCTCGGGGCACAACGCTTATAGAATGGACATGGTTCTAGTCTCAATCATTGACGTCCTAACATAACAAACTCGAATCTTCTAGAGGCACCGAGAAGCGTTCCTTCTTAGTCATGCGCGCTTGGAGTCCTACTTGAAACTGAAGAATCAGTAGGATTTGCTTATGAGATTGATGATTACAAAAGACTGGAGGTACGAAACACGCACCCATATGGCGACCCTGAAAATTACAATGCACGTTAACTGCAAAATCAGAAAGACGGCCCGACGCTGCATTGATATCATGTTATAAACAGCTGCTTTTCTCGCTGTATTTTTGCCGATCTCCTTTTGTTTAATGATTTTCGTCAGACAGTATCCCATGTCGCACGCATATGCAACACGTTTTTATAAACCTGATTGGTTTTCTTAGGCCTGCCATGTTTCATATATAAATACAAAATCAAACTCTTATCATTGTGCAAACGATGCAAACTGTTGCAGACAGAATACTTGAGTCATTTCGTGTGTGTCCGTCATGCGTTCATCGTCTGCAACGGGCCTCTCGAGACGTCCTCGAGGACCAGAAGCAGTTGCCGTCGGAAATATTTCAAAAACAGCCGATTCTCGGCAGCATTCTGTCGTAGTAAGCGTGAAATCTAGGCTTTCTTTATCTATTATTTTCAGACATTTAAATTCCAAGTTCGATTTTTGACCGATCGTTCAGCGGACTCCAGTCACATGTATTCGTTCGTTATAACGCCCCTAGCAACGGTTTGTTTGGATCGGTGACCTCTCATTTACGGCGACAATTAGCAATCTCTTTTTGACCTAATCCTGCCATATTATAGCAAAAGCAGCTTCATTTTTTCGGTAGTCGAAAATGATTTATTTGCTTGTTTCGCGTTTTGATTTGCTTGCAATCTACGTAACTGACAAATGGAGCAGACGCTAGAAACAAACGTGAGCGCGGCGATTTGCCAAGAGCTCCGCTTTTTTTTTTCAGCTTGAATAAAATCTTACTTTTCTGATAAACCTTTTATCAAAATGAAAAACATTCACATAGAAAGAATCATATTATAAATACAGACAGTAAATATAAAAATATTTCTGAATTATGTTTTGTGTAAAATGCTTGATTTATATCATCATAGCAAAACCGGTGTGATTTATATCATGAATTAAATTACGAGTTCAATTACGATTTAAATTATATCGATTTTTATTCCCATCTCTGATTTAAAAACATGACTACTCCACTACAGGACCATTTAGTAAAATAGGGTACGTCGCAATAAACCCCTTCAATTCCGAAGGGTGTAAGAAGTGTCTGGAAAAGACTAAAAGTAACTAAACAAACTTAATTAATTCACACTCTCAAGGGTGTTTTGCAGTGTCTAAACCTCACACCCTAACACCCCTAAAAAGGCATGTTTTGGGCTCAATGACACCCATGTAATGAGTGTTCAAGCCAGTAGTACACCTACAAAAACGTGCAATGTGTAAGGGTGTACTGGTTCACAAATTTACGTTTGACTGTAAAAGACTGTTATAGAGCCGCTTGTGACTGCTTATGACAGAAGCACTGGTGCCAACATTAAAAAAAAAACACCTTAGAGCCCTTTCGACTGGCGTATATCCAGAGTGAAGGTTTTGTACTATTTGCAAGACCAAATCCACGAACGTCAATTGTAACATTTTCAGATTTATGTTATTCCCATGGTGTAATTAGTAAAGTTATGTAGATCGGAAGTGTACCGAAATGTCTTAATAAATGGCGCCAATGTTATTCTCTTCATAGCCAGTAGCAAGCAGTCGCAACGCAGTCGGTCTCAATCAACTGGGAATGTGCGAAAAAGCCACACGTTTCTGTGCTAATTCAGATGGCCATTAAGAACCTATTTATGCTATAGAGAAGATTTTAAAAAATCATGCTCGAATAGGGTGCTGCATGCCTGCATCAACTCATGCATAAAACACAGACAGAGGATAAAGTTGGAACCCATTCCATTTTTGCTTCCTGCACATACAACTCTGGATGTGAAGGATGCCTTTTATATTGCAATAAAACGTTCTGCGATGAGCTTAGGTCTTGAAGTAGTAACACCTAAAAAAGACGTTCCAATATTTTGCTAACATTAAATGGCCTTTGTGGGTACCTTGAGTTAAAAAGTCAACCGGCTGCTGTGACGGCTGTAGTTTCTTCCCTTGTGTCGATGACCCGTAACAGCCGTCTCCCACCAACGTGAAACAGTAGCCGGCGTACATACCGCCAGATTTTAAGGTTCTTTCTGCCTTTCGGAAAAAAAAAGACAATAGAAAACAATTTTGTAGATACAGTGAAATGCCATATAACGCATTTCTGGCTCAAAAGCAGTTTGGAAACCATTCTGGTGAATCCACCCTGTTTTTGCTTGGTGTGGAGGCATTGTGTTTCACCTAATTCCTTTTTGTGTTGCAGTCGATGACGCCAGCTGGACCAGTCAGCAACATTAAAAAGCTACGGATAGTACTAAAATATTAAATATCGGCTGTTATACATGTCTTGCTGCAAGCGACGTCATATGAGACCGTACCATTCTCCTGAGTCCGTACCTTCTGCAGAATACATTTGGCACCATTGAATTTGTTCTTGGCAAGCCTTGCCGAGAAGAACGCATTCGATGATGCCTAAATGAATGCTGCAGAAGGTACGTGCACAGGAGCATGGTATACGTCAATGGTGGTCGACGTGACGTCAATGCAAGCCATGTATTCCTTGACAAGAGAAGCCAATTCGCGAGCAATTGAGTTGTCGGCAGTCATCCGCCGGGATTACCTCGGAGGCAAAAACATGGCGAGGTAAACGGGTTTGCAAACAAAATACGCCCAATTGCGCTTCTTGAATTCTGTCAGGAATGGAGTCACCCACCAAACTTCTAAGGTTTATGAAAACCAAAAGTTACGTCAATCAAAACTTTCTTAAATGCGAACTATAATCTTGATATGCAGAACGGGTTCACGTACGTGTTTGAAGACTATGTACTATAGTAGAAAGATGTTGTTTTGTGAGTTTAAGATACGTTTTTCTCTAAAGTGAACTGCTCCCTCGGTCATCTATTATTTTCAACATGACATTTAGTAAATTCTTTGTCATGTTTTGTGATATTATTTATCAACTAATCCTTCGCAAATGTTTGTCTCGCGACTGTGGGACGAAAGCACATTTAGATCACAAAAGTCTGTTTTATTTATGAAGGTCCTAAGAATAAATAATTTTATACTTGGCTGCAAATTATATGAATGGGTCAGTAGTTAAAACGTCCAAATGTTCGAAGAACCTATTCTTCGCAATGGGGAATTATCAAAAGTGAGCGCCTCTGGTGCTAAACGCGCGAACTTCCTAAAATCCGCCATTAGTGCGGCGTCCAAGTTTTCGCATTACTGCGACTACCCGGCGCAGAGCCAGCAGAGCTTCGTCCTCTGGGAGATGCCGACACACTGCTGCGTCCCACAATGCAGCCAAAGGGGACCAACTGATAAAAATCAAAACAAGGTGAGTCATTCTTGTGACGATGTAGGTAAAAAAAAATGCCGGGGTTATTATAAATCGGGTCAGGGAAACCCGCGGGGAACAGGCAACCCTAATTTGCGTGCGCGGGGCGGCACTTCTTAAACAGCACCCCAATAGCCCATTAAATCAAACTAAATTTCCGCATGTTGCACGATAAAGAAACATAACGGTAACGTGCGCTCCCGGCCTGTCACGAAGTTCGATTCAAAAGCCATTTGCACGTGCGCTGCTCGATCTAATAGGCGTCAACACTCTCAATAGCATTGGACGTATTTTCGCCACCTCGTAGTCAAAATCATTCACGATGTATAGACCAACACGCGGCCCTGACGTCACGCAGCTGCGGTGGCGCTGTCGACGGCACTACGCTTGCGCAGATGCTTAACTCCACGCGAATCTGGTTTCTGCGCACGCGCAGTGCCCACACCTGGTGTGGGCAAAAGCGAGCTTGTTTGTAAACGGCGTGCCGGTCACTAGAGAATCGTGAAATGACAACTTACGCGTGTAAACTACGTTGTTTGCACTTGCGCGAGAAATGTACGGCGCGACGAGCGCACGCGTCCGTGACGCCACAGCGCAGAGCTTGCTAGAACGTCTTTGCGTTTACGGTATCGGTATCTGATGGCTCGTTCATGCCACGCTGTGAAGCATGCTTTTGGATCGTCATCTTAAAGGGGCGATGCAAAATTTTTGTACTTTGCGCAAATACCTCTTAGAACGGATCCCTGACGTTAATGACCTATGAAACACTCGTTCGTTTTTCGCCCTACGCAATAGAAGTCCCAGAAAAAAATTAAAGAAAAACGAGCAGCGTTCACCCCCTCAACTCGCAGCCAGAACAAGCGGCCACGTGATCTGGAGCCGATTATATGCCGCCGATGTTGATCATAGTGACGCGCTGGGGTTGGCAAAGCACAGGACACGCGCTGAGTTCCAGACATTGTTATGGCTCGGCTATTGTCGTCGTTGCAGCGATTGGACACGGGCCACTACCCGAATGCTTCTTCGAGCTAGTAATTATCACGAGCCCAAATCGAGCGCCCACGAAATGCTCGCGTCCAATCCATGAACCGCATTCAAATATCGTCATATGGGTGTACTGCGATCCCCACGTTACGTCATCAAATTTTGCAAAGAGACAGAATGAAAATGATCGCTTTTGTCCTTGAAATTACACCGCAACAAAGGAGTTTCTTGGCCAGTGGCGTTGCGTGCGAGTATCCTTGAGTCCCACTAGTGCCAGTAAGCTCGTGTAAAGTGAAAAACACTCCAATTGAATATCGCTGCACCGCTCCTTTAAGCAGTTTACAAACGATCTGCTATACCCAAAGGAAAACTTTCGGTGGCAAGGTGCACATTCATAGCTTTAAAGAGTGCTTGAAGAGAAGAAGCGCCCATAGCTTAGGCCCTATTGCCTCAGAAGGCTGCCCTTTGCATAGTTTCCTCGACCACCACCGTTTGACACTGTGTGCCATAGAGTTGCACACAAGTAATGTGTGTCATGATATAGACCAGGGAATGATTGCACAGTGAGCCATTCACAGAAGCACTGTAGAGTAAATCAAACACACACATGGGCTGAATAGGAAATGTGACTTTATTACCCTATTGGAAAACCCCAATTTGAACAGCGTATTATGGATATCGGTAAACAATATTCTTTTATCGTATTACAATACGATATAGATAGTGTATTGGAAAACATTAATTTATTGTATTGTATTACAATAAGGGTTTGTTATGGGATTCCAATATCCATAATACGCTAAAAATATTGGAATCCCATACCGTATAAACCCTTATTGGATCCATATGTGTCTATGGGGATCCAATAAGGGTTTACGATTCCAGTGTACTTAGCGTATTATGGATATTGGAATCGAGTACATTCCATCGGCTACCAATAAAACTATATACGTGTTGGAATATCACGTTCAGCCCGACATTTCTTTGCATGCAGTCTCCTTGTGTGTATTTCTGAGTGATGAAATAAAAAATGTTGCTGTTGTCAAATTATGAATAAAGAAGCAAAACACTGGGCTTATCCATACCAAATATATTTCACATATTCCTGAACTGGAGGATTCACCATTTACTGCGAAAGAAAGTTAATTGTTTAGGACCCTCATTCAAAAGCTTGATGTTTGAAAATGAGTGTGGAATTCCTCACCTTTTAACGAAAACAGCACCTGCTAGCTGCAGCCATATAGAAACTGCAAGATAAAAATTTGTGATTAGTTCGCGACAAGTATCAATTCCTCACTAAGCCGGATAGATTCAAAATATGTCTGGGTTGATTGCGAAAAAATAAGCTTCAATGCCACTGCCCCGGGTCATTCTGAGCTCGGTCAATCAAATATACGTATCCGCTCGGCTGGCTTCAGTATTCCTGCTTCGCACCAAACTAGAGTATCTGGAATGCTCACCTTTGAAGAAAAACGAACTGGTGCTTGCTGGCTTGTAGGCCGTTGAAACTGGAAGAGAGATTTGCGATTAGTTGCGTCCAAGTAGCACTCACTTTGAGTAGCCACGTAAAGTACACTAAGTCGGAAAGATTCAAAATTACATGTGCGGGACATAGATATCCTCTTGCGACGTAACGGGGCACACGTCAATGTCGCCAGCATGTATTACAGAAAAAATAGGCTTCACTGCAGGAGCCCCCCGTCGTTCTGTCTATCTATGCTGGAACGCAAACTAAATGATGTAGAAAACTGCATCGGGCACTGATTGGCTAGTCTCTCGGGTCACGTGACATCACGTTGAAATGTCATTTTTTTCTATGCAGTTCGAGCTATGCTCGTAAAATGATGCAGTTGTCGGTGACGTCAAAATGTCGTCACGATGCACTTTGACGACGCAGTTAACAGAGTGGTCGAGACGAAGCCGGAGATCGTTCTGGATCGTAAAAGATGGCGACCCTAACATATGCATCTCTACTCTAGGGCTCGCCAGCGGATCGAATTTTTAGAGATCACCGGGATGCTTTCGAGACGAGCGATGCGAGGTTTGCGGGCGAATACCGGCTGACCAAAGGGGTGATTTGCTGGCTGTGTGACCAGCTTCGTGGAAAGCTCTAGCGGCGTCGCGAAGGGCCCCGCGTGCTGACGGTAAAACAACAAGTCCTCGCAGCTCTACGCTTCTACGGCGCTGGCGGCTTCTAGGGAACCGTCGGGAGCGTCGAAAACAATGGTGTTCACCAATGCTGTGAGTCGCATACTCGTTGATGTCACCATCACTACCATCGATTGCCTCGGATCGAAGTGGCTGTGTTGTCAGCTAACTCAAGCAGAGAAGGCGCTCACGAAAAGGAAGTTCTTCGAGCGATGTAAGTTCAGCGGCGTGATCGATAAATATTTTAAATACTCTTACACGATTCAACACGATTGTGTTTTCATTTGGGTGCACCCCATATAAGCGATTTGGCTGAGCGAAAAGCCAAGCAACGGTAACAGGCTTAAGTTGAGCTAGTTGGTGTGACAAAACTGGGCACATGTTTTGTCGCCTACAGCAATACTGGAGCCAGACAAGCGGTACGGCATATTTAATTGACGGAGCTCAAAGCCACTGGGGACGCTTTCACTGAAGCTTGTTTTGCTGCAATACACGCATGTATTGCAGAAAAACAAGCTTCAGTGAAAGCGTCCCCAGTCATTCTGAGCTCCGTCAATTAAATATGCCGTACCGCTTGTCTGGCTTCAGTATTGCTGCTTCAGAGCAATCTAGAAAATCTGGAATCTTCACCTTTGAAAGAAAATTAACTGGCACCTGCTGCCTTGTGGGCCATGGAAACTGCAAGAAAGATTTGCGATGAGTTGTGTTAGAGTAGCAATTTCTTTGAGTAGCCACCTACAGCCCAATTTCGGAGCAATTTGTATCACATAAACTCCCCTTTTGGAGCAGGAAAAATCTCGTTGTGAAGCGCCTCAGTATCAGGAAAACTAAACACTTTGGAGCAACACGAACAAATAGCACTTCTGTACTGTTTTTTGTTGGTGGTACCAGTGCCCATTCATTAAATCAGATATTGCAGCAAATTAAAAACCGCAGGTTAGCAGTAGTACTGCCCTGACAAAGTGCCCTTTCACAGGCTGTCGACGGTATTGCGGTATTCAAGCGGCACAACGACACGTTATCTCTTTGCGGCTGTTTGTCCCCTGCTTCGTCATGACTGCTCCGGGCCCGAGTAGCTTTTGGCGCTTATTGATGGCAACGTTCGAGAGGACTAATTCCTTTTGCCGAGGCCACCGACAAGTGCGTGGCAGGGCGCTAGTTTGATGTCTCGAAACGGGTGGTGCGCCAGTGGCGGCTGTGGCGATCCGAGACTTACAACTATGGCGCAAACAACGAGGTTTTCACGAACCAAAGTCGGGACGATTTCGAGAGTTAGAGGCAAAACTTGCGGCGTGCGTCGCGAACGAACACAACCCGTGTCAAATGTGGCCCTATATAATTTCTTTATATATTTATATTTATTTTCCTGGTACGCGGTGTGGGGGAGTCAACCTACATTCGAGTCGACTTACAATCATGTAAATACGTTTCCTCACTCGCATTGGTAATCATCGGCAATGATTCTGACCCAGGAATATTGGGCTCTATACCCATCCCCGCCTTTTTCAAACTGGTGAGCATAGTACGGATGCGCGGTCGAGTAATCACTAGCAGTAAAGCCACAGGCTAAACTTATCTGCAGCCTGAATGACGGTCGATATAACCTAAGTCAGACCGACCTCTCACTGTGTAAACCTTCAACGCAACTTGGTTTGTTTCAGTTCTATCGCGATAAATATACTCAAGGTGTCCGAGCCCCCTAAACTATAGCGATTAATTAAACCGGTTTGTAAGCTCCATTCTGAGTTCACACCCAGTGCGACAGTATGACAACCAAGTGGGTAACCAATCGTTTACGGTATTTGACATGAAAAAGAACACGCAACAATTCGCAACAAGGAAATGAAGCAACGACCATGCAAACGAAAAGATAACAACATTCGGTATTGATGCCGCTGCTCTGCCAGTGAACGAGCGTCCGAGCGGATTTCTACTATGGGGTCTCTAACTTACTATGCGCATGCAGAAAAAAATTATGTTTGCTTATCTTTGGAAGGACTTAGCAGTGGTGATGCAGAATAAAGCAGCCACAACGCCGCATTCCACAAGGGTCGCAACAAAACAATAATGTCACTGAGCCGGAAGCCTGGATTGTGATGGCTATTTTCCACCGGGTTCCTAGTCGAAAATTCCATTCTTCCAAAAAAAAAAAGGATTCGTTCACGGACCGACTAGCTCTTTTTGGCGTAGTTTGGCGTGGTTTGGCAAAATTTATGTATTTAGCCGCAGGCAAAGGGTAATTTATCAAAATGGCACAATTGGCACAGCTGAACCACTCCTGAAAATTACATGCGCCTGACATAATATGATTCTTGCGACAAAACTGCACACGTTGACAAACGTGTTGTCCACGTGTATTGCAGCAAAACAAGCTTCAATGAAAGCGTCCCCAGTCGTTCTGAGCTCCGTCTATTAAATATGCCGTACAGCTCGTCTGGCTTCAGTATTGCTGTTTTAGAGCAAACTAGAAAATCTGGAATCCTCACCTTTGAATGAGAACGAACAGGCGCCTGCTGGCTTGTGGGCCGTGGAAACTGTAAGAGAGATTTACGATTAGTTACATCCAAGAACAATTTTTTTGAGTAGCCACCTACAGTACACTAAAAATTACATGCACGGGACATAGATGCCTCATGCGACGGAACCCCTTCATCCTTGTTTTCTGTTAACTCTGCTCACCTTCGCCACTCGCCTCCAAATTTCTGTGCTACTTCTTTAATCTCAATTCCCTGGTTCCCAATGGTCACGCCATGGCTTGCGCCAGGCACGGATCTGTCAGCTCTGCGACCGGCGCTATTGTGGCAAGGACGCCACAGCAACTGGCGCTTGATGTCTTCTTTTAATATTTTGAGCATGGCTCAATACAGGTTGATGGGTGTCTGGTATGCCCTTTGCTTACTTACGGATTGTTCCGAAAACAGGGGGTAGGCGCTTCTGCTATCTGGGCGCATGCTCGGTATTTTGCAATAGTTGAAATTCAACTCTGCAGGAATCTTGAAACATAACAAACGGAATGTGCATGCCAAAAGGCATAGCAAATGAAACACCCACCATCTATCTATTTTCGGTTCTTGTCCGGAAAAAGCTGTCGTATATGTAGCCTCCCTCGCTTAAGTTGCTCCTCCCTAGTGTCCTGGTTGGGTCTCGTCCTGATGAATCGTCGGTGGAGACCAGAGGTGTGGTCAACATCAGATTAGACCTTTTGAGACATAATCCATATACTTGCTGAGAGGAAGTACACCTAAACGAATCACAGGCATGTCATTTCTAGTGCGTTTTAAATTGAGAGGCCTAATGTAAATGG